>NDXB01012182.1:48155-65708 GCA_002631895.1 Agapornis roseicollis
ACACACGCAGGGAAAGTCACAGGAAACGCCAAGCGTTGACATGTCTGTGATAGAAAATAGCTCTGTGCTTCTCCTGCGAGGTGCGTGGTGTTTTCCAAAGTGACATTTAACTGAAGGGAACCTGTGGCTGGGGGCAGTGTGGCAGCAGCCACCTCTCTGTGTGCAGCAGGAGGCATGGACCTCTGCAGCTGAGAGCGTACGGGGCTGGCTGGGAAGCCGTGTGCTTGGCAGGGATGCTCATGGGCCCTCAGTGGGCAGCATGGACCGGCCCCAGCCCTGGCCTCTTGCATGCAAGCCCTTGCCTGGTCCCAGGGTTGGTCCATACCAGGGTGGCCCTGCTTCACCCCAAGATGAAAACGGGTAGACTCAGACATCACACTGCAACAGATTGACTCACAAGGAAAGATTTAAAGAGCTAAATATGTCTTTCTTGGCAAGCCACAGCTGTGAGAAAAGGGGAGATGAAAGGATGCTCTGTACAGCGTGGAGGGTGCAAGCATCAAGCAGGCAGCAGGAACACTGTACAAGTCTGAGAGATATGCCTAGGAAAGGGAAAACAGGCTGGATAATGGGGAAGAAGCTTCCTGGCATGAAGGAACTTCCTGCAGACCTCATCTCCCCTTTCACACCTAGGAGCCCTGACCCCAGGAATGGCACCCTCATTTTGGGAGTCCCTCCCTCCTTACCATCCCTCGGGCTGCTTTCAGGGACGTTGTCTTACCTCTGTGGCTACAAGCAGCCAACCCCATGGGTTCCTTCTTCCCCAGCACCAGGCTGCACTCATCCCACAGGCCCAGCTCTGCAGGTTCCCTTCTGCCATCAATGCAGCATGTAAAAACATTCCTCTCCACCTCATGCCCCCTGTGCCAGAGCTGGAGCACTGTCTGCAGGGCAGCTTTGCCCTGCCTTAGCCCCTCGCACTGCACTACTGGAGCTGGGTTTATATTTAATCAGCCTGTTTGCTGTGGCTCTGTCTTCTGAGCGCCCGAGTCATCAAAGCTCCTCCGGCAGCCTGGATGCGTCCATTTAATGGACTGCTACGAGACACATCCTTACTTCATTACTTCATTATTTACAGGAGGAAGCTTTTATGCCGGGGCCAGTAGAGTCCCCCTCGGAGCCTGATGGAGCTGCTGAGGGGAGGGCAGAACCAGAGACACAAGAGGCACAAGAACCCCAAACCCCTGGATTACAAAGCCATTAGCTCATTGTTCTTAGCAACTTAAAATGAAAGGATTTAAATCCTGAACGTCAAACTCCCAGTTTTTCTTTTTGTGTTTGCCCAGTTGCTCTCTTTGTTCCAGAGTAAAGCTGTTGTCAGAGCTGGCTCTGCTTTTGCACCATCTAAGCAGAGGGAAAACGCAATGTCTGCCAAGGAAGAGCAGGGCAGAAGAGTGATTCTGACCTCTTGAGATGCCCGTTAATAGCTGCATTTTCTGCACCTTCCCTGATGCTTGCAGTAGGCACTGGGGCCCCTCGTTCAGTGCATGGGTCATGGGAGGGCCCTGGGTTTGTGATAGACATTTTATCACAGGGAATGAAACCCTTACAGCCCCAGCTGTAAGGCAGACCAGACTGGGCCAGGAAGGCCAGGGGCTTCTCCTTCCCTGTTGTCCACAATCCAGCCTTATCCTTCCACTGGTCCCTGGAGCTTAACCATCTCTGCAGCTCTCCTGAAGGAGACATGATACTTCAGAGTCCAGACAAATGGGGCTCTGGGACCAGCCTGCAGGAGATCTCTGAGACAACCAGTGAAACAGGATATTCTGAAGAACCGGATCACTTTATGACCATTAATAACATTTACAGCTACTGAACGTTATCCAGTCTTACAGGAATAGCAAGACCTGGTGCTGCAGCACTGAGGTTGGCTGTAGCAGTTGAGGGGGGAGCCCCTTATTCCCCATGTTGTAACACAGGGTATTTGGCCAGGTACAGCTGGCTGACCTCCTCCTCGGAAGCAGGAGTCGCTGGGGATGCAGCGCATGCTACATGAACCAAAGGATGCTGCCAGAAAACCAGGCTTGAGCAAAGCAGGGCTGTGCTCTGCTGTGCAGTGAGAAGGGATGCTCAGCCTCCAGGACTGCTCCTGACACGTTAAAGGGGAGGGGGTGCAATGGTGTTTTGCAGTCAAACTCGCCGCTAGCAGAATTGGCTGGTTCTGTCAAACCCTTCTCTCTGTCTGTATCCATATATCTATCTCTGCACACATACACACCGTTCATCACACTCGGATCCAAGTGACCTGGAGTAGCACAGTACAAACAGTGTAGATCCTATGTAAACAGAGGTTATATATATTTTCCTCATTTATTCCTTGCCGACAGAAAAGCGGCCTCTTTCACAAGGAAAAATAAACCAACACAATGGCAGCCCTGAGTTCAGCAAGTGTTCCCTAGCAGATTTTAACCATGTTAAGCTAGGTGGTTGTAAACAGACTGACAGCACGCCTCCCAACCTTTGAAATTCCTTGCAGTCAGTTTCCTGTCTCAAATTCACACCATCACTTTTCCACCAGGGCCTTAAATTAATGCCCGGCTGGGGTGCGTAATTACCAGCTCCCTAATGGTCCAAAACATCCTGAAGGGCTGAAGTTTCTTTTTTGATTTGTGGCTCTGGGTTGGAGTTGTAATTACCAAATTGATTTTAAATGCAGGCTCCGTTGACAGACTATTGGCAAACGGCATCTCTGAGTCTTCAACCATTCATAAAGAGAAAAAAATAGAGGAAGCTCTTGATGAATATACCTTGATCTGCAGCTGCTGTTTATTTAATACAATTTATGGGCGATGGTATTAGGTTTTATCAGGGAGCTGCAGCTTTGGAAGCGCTGCTTTGGCAGGAGCGGTTGAGCTGAAAAGTTGGGTCATAGATGTGAGCTGCTGGAATTGGTTTTACACAAGACAGCCCCTCTCCTTGGTTCAGCTCGGCTCAGTTCTCCTCCTCACCCTTGCTGTTCTGCAGCTTGGACATCATGGCAAGCTCAGTGCAATGGGAAGGGGCTCTCAGGCTGCTTGACCACAAGCAGGTAGACGAGAAGCATCCAAGTATCCATCAAAGGCCAGAGGCATCACATTTTCTGGGTGCTGATACAACACTGGCAGGTGACCTAAACACCAATCACTGCTGGCTCACACCATGCCGGCCCCTGGGACCTGCTGTATGATCCACCTCTGTGCTTAGCACCCCTGGATCTGGAAGTGCTGGGTGAGGGGTTTACTCCTGCCTCCCCCAGCACCCATCTGGACCACTGCTCCCATGGGAATGGGCAGTCTTGGGCCTTTCCTCCCAGTCCTGCTGCTTCTGGCCAGTTCTTGGGTGGGTGCAGGCTATGTGGCTTTCCCTGGATTTTCAGTGCCCATCACAATGGGTCCCTGACCTCCTAAGGAGGTTTCTTTTCTCCCTCTGATGAGGGTTTGCTGCTGCGGTGCCCTCTGCTCTGTGGTCTACAAGATGATAAACCACAGACAGGAAGAACTGGAGCCTTCAAGGTTTGGCAGGAGAACCATAGGGCTAGGACACAAGGGGAGCGAAGGGTCAGCACACCACACCTCAGACCAGCTCCCTGCATAAGAAGGTAAAAGCGACCAAAGCCCTTAAAGCACCACTGCCATCTTCTGCTGCACAGAGCTGTGAGCCTGCATGGGGAAACCAGGGGCCAGAGCCCCAATGTCATGTCAGGAGTGCAAGAGCTTCTCAGTCAATGCCATGTAAGCAGGGTACTTGTATGGCACTCCTTTCCTTTCCAACAGGAAGACAGCATCCGTCCTGTGCTACCGAACTCTGCGGAGGCTACAGGTTCCCCAGCACTTGAGACTGGCTCTTTAGCATCAGGGACATTCAGATAGAGCACACATTGAGGCAGAGCTGGACCAGACACAATTGCACTTTCAATTTAGCACCACTGTTCAAGGAAATTGTATTTCCTGGGATCCAGACACCTTTCTACAGTGGCTCAAGTTTTTATTTCAGAGAACCTGCTTTCAGTTGCCCACCTGCAGCAGGGCTGACAGAGTTTATCTTGCTTTCAGCCAGCACTGGAAGCTGCTGATTAAAGCAGAAAATATTAAGGGTCTTAAAACTTCAGGTGCATCACAGCTATCAGCTGCTCCCTTCCCTCTCTAGGGCTGGGAGGATGGATTGCCCTGACAGCATCCCACCGGCCTCAGATACTGGGTATCTCTCAGGGTCATTCACAGGTCAGAGGCAAACAACTCCAGCCCGGAGCTGGAGGATATTAAGCAGGGAACGAGCTGTTCCAAGAACTGAGGGACCCCAGTGGGTAGGAATGAAGGGCATCAGGACAGTGATGGCTCTTGGGAGCAGAGGCGGCAGCTGAGTGTGTCTGTGGGAGCGGGGTGTCAGCTCTGTGCAATCACTCCCCTGGCCAGGATGATGATCTCAGGGACAGGGAATCTGCAAGCAGCCCCAGGAGGAAGAGGCAGCACAGGCAGGAGCCGGGAGAAAGCAGGGCAGAATGAGGTGGCACCCGGGTGAGATCTGGGAAGTTCGGGTCCTGTTCTGGTTTCTTCATGCCTGGTGACCCCAGGATGGGCAGGCAGCAGGTCCAGGCAGAGCAAGGCAGTGGGTAGGCAGAGGTGTCTGCAGACAAGTGGGTGTCCCGGGGTCAGAAGGGCTTAGAGAATGGTGTGGGAGAGGCTGGCTGATAGGAAAGCAAATAGTTTGGCTGCCTCCATGGAAAAGTACCTGGTCTGGTTTGTCTCCTAGGTTCGTGATGAAGGATGAGGATTTAGGAGGGAGGGAGGCAGAGCTGCAGCTAATCCACTGATTAACCTGAGAGAGAAGCAGACGCTAAATTAAGACAAGAAGGGCAAGACAGAAAAGTCAATACCACCAACCCAAACAACAGCAGAGCACAGGGATGGCTCAGCCCTGGTGAGGTTTAAACACAGAAATGAAAACCACACGGCAACCAAAGGGCAAGGTTAGAAACAGCACAGAAAGCTGGAGGACTGTGGAGCAACGTGAGAGAGCTGAGACAGAAAGGGGAGCAGAGTGCAAATTCCCAATAGGAAATATGAGGGACACGATGGGGTTCTGTCCACTGTAGCTGCCTGAGGAGCTGTTTGCAAGGACCCTGACCAGGGAGATGCTAAACCTTTCCTTGAAGATGCTGGTCTGGATGGCAATGACATCCACAGGACTCCTGGTCCCATAGCAATAGGGTTAGGGCAACCCCCCAACTCTGCAAATACATCTGATTTGGGATGGATTTGGAACCAGATCTGAACTTAGGGATTGGGCCTGATGCACGGATGAGCCTGAGAGGCTGTGGGAGATATGGGCATATCCACTTTCGTGGGATCTGGCACCGCTCGGGCTGTGTAAAGCCGCAGAGTGTGTGATTTGGGCTCGGCACTGCTGCGAGCAACGCTCTCTCTTTCCTTTTAAAGCTCAGGCCTGGCAACCCTGTAAATGCCATGGGAGCAGCCTCACGCCACGGCTCGGCAGAGGAAGGGGTCCCCTGCAGAGATTACTTCTCACATGCCACAGCTATGAGTACATGGGTTGGGAAGATGGGTCAGGATGGAGCAGTAGGGCAGGCTCAGCGGTGAGGCATCCCCCAGCAGGGTCTCCATGCCGGCAGGCTGCGGCACACCATGGGGCTGGGATTCTTGGGCTGCTGGCCCTCGGTTGCCACGGCACGGCTATCAGCTCGCTGCATGGTCTGGGTGCATCCTACTACCAAAATCCACCTGTTCCATAGCTGCTTGGGACAGATCTATTGGTGTTCCCGAAAGCGATCAGTGGTGGCAGTGTCCCTGTGGTCCCTCTGGAGCATCACACAGATGTTGAGTCTTGTACCCTAAAATATGTGTCTGGAGAGATTAAAAAGAACACACAAAGAAACCTACCCATAATCAACCCGTCCCCGCTGTGGCTAAAGCTCTTCCCCTCCTGTTGTGCTGCTTGGTTTAATTGCTAGCACACTGCTGTCTGGTCCAGGGAGATGCATGTGAGGTGCACAAGGCCATCGGAGTTTGCAGGGATCCTGCGTTGCCTTTGTGTGTGCCTCCGTGCTCTGTGTGTGTGCCATCGTGTGCAATCCGTGTGCATGCACACATGGTTCTGCTTTGGTTACTATCATTACAATGTATTTACCACTGTGCACTTCACCAATACGCTATTTATACTCCAATAGAGTGTGTCATGCTTTGCATTAGTCCAGCCAAATTACAACTTCAAAGTTCTCAAGTTCAGCAGGGGCTCCCAGTCTCTTCCTGGCAGAGGGGCAGGCACAGGTCTGAAAGGTTTCTTATTTATTTTGCTCGGTATGAAGTTGAGGAACCGCTTTCCATCTGGAACCATGTGGAATTTTTGCATCTGAGATATTTAACCTGACTTTAATTTGGGTCTCAACGTCTGATATTTCTGATAGTAATACCCTGCCGGGGGGGCGGAGGGGCGGACCAAAGGCACCCCTTTCCCTCCGCAGAGGCACTCCAGCCGGTCCCTGTTAAGCGATTCCTGGCATGCAAGCACGCAGCAGACAGTAATGGAGAGCCTAATCAGATCTGGGGAGCTCTGAAATCGCTGGAGCAGTGGCAGAGTAAGTGGGTGTCCATGAGAAACCCAATAGTTCCTCATTCATTTTCCTCCTGGCCACCATCCATCCCGGGGCTGTGTGTGCCTCCCCTGGCTGATGCTGCCCTCACCCCCTGCACAAAGAGGGGTGGGCTCTGCCAGGCTGCTGCTGGCAGGGGCTGACAGGGGTTGACAAGGCCTTCATTACACAGTGCCTTCCCTTTCTGAAATGGCAGTGAAGTGCTTCTCTAATACATTATTTAAATCAGGAGAAAAAGAGGCATTCGCCATTTATATCTCATTGGATTCATTGAAAGACGACTGTACTTAGGCTGTGCACATGATTTACCTCACTGCTCTTTGGGCAGAGAGGGACCCACATCTGCAATGTTGGGGAAGGCTGTGTAGATCTTCCAGGCAGGCTTTCCTTAGTCAACCCTCAGGGCAGAAAGAAGAGAGCTGTGGAGCTTGCCTCTGGAGGCCACCCTGGCAAGAGCAAGCCCAGGCTGATGCAAGCCCTGCCAATGGGACCACCAAGGTCCAGCCACCATGTGGTGCTGGTGTTTACCCTCACAAGGGTTAAGCATCAGTAGCCAGCAAAATAAAAGCAAATCTAACATTAAAGCCCCCTTGCACTCTGGCCCCTTCTTTGAACTTCAATAATGACTTCTGAGAGAATGTTACTTAAACGAACATTATTGCAAATCAGATTTCCTGACTCTGGTGCAGCCATTGTGAGCAACTCAGTGATTTCACTTCAGATCCTGAGATAAGGACCGACCTTCAACTCAAGGCTCCACAGCAGGATTTGGATGTCACAGGTATTAAGAAAACTTCCCTCTTTCCACAGATGGAACCTGACTGACTGGGGATGGGGAGGGAGGCTTGGCCATCCTGGAACACAGGATACAGATGGAGGGGGACCAGACCTGATGTAGCAAAGGGGGGACACTGGGTGGGTGATGAAGGAGGTGGGGACATCAGGTCAGGACCAGACACTCAGACCAAGGGCTGGAATGGAGCTCCAGCAGTGGGGAAGAGACTCCAACCTGCGAAGCAGGAGCTCATAGAGCTGCTTCCTGGCTCAGGCATTAAAAACTAGCTGGGTTGCTATAATCTGTATTAGATTTAAACTGTGCAATAAATGTTTCGGTTTATTGATGCCAGACTGCAGCCAATTACAGCTGAAGTCACCAATGGATTAGTGCATGGTGAGAGACCAAATGGTTTGTGGAGGGAGCTGAGGTGAGGTAAGCTGGTCAGAGAGCACAGCAGTCTCCTGATCCCAGGGTCGTCAAGCCTTTCCTAAACAGAAACCTGGTTCAGAAAAATAAAGCTGGTGATGGTGTTTTAGTCCTATCACACACAATGCAAAACCCTCAATCCCTTCCATGGAGTGTCTGCACTTCAGAAGTGCTGGACAGGCAGAGCATGGGTCTTGCAGGGCTGTTTCCATCCCAGGAGAAGGGTGGCCAGCCATGTCCTTCTCTCGTGGCTGCACCCTGTAGTTGCCAGCACAACACAAGAGGGGCAGGAGAGGTTTGCTGGAGGCATCTGCCTGGGCTCTGCATCTCCATCAGCCGGTTACTTCATCCATTACATAGTCCCCTCTCAGAAATTTGGCTTTGCAAGCATGAAATCCAGAGCGCCAGGATATCTGGCCCTTTCCTGTCTCTTCTTTCCCTTTTTCGGTTGTGCTCTGTTCTGTCCCATTCCTTCCTTTGCCATTGTTTTTGGATGGTTTTCCCGCTGCCGGGATGGCACCATCCCTCCACAGTGCCGCCAGGACCCTGGCTTCTCTGGCCAGCAGATGTTCTTGTCAGGTAGGAGGTCTAGGACTGGTTTGCTGACAAATCAGGACCACACACTGGGGCTGACTCCTCGCTCCTCCACTGTGGGAAGGGCAGCCTTTCTGCCATGTGTTGCCTCCACACTTGCCAGAGACAGCCTGTATTATTAGCCGGGGGCCTGAAGAGCCACCACAGGATTGCAGCCACCCTAAACCTCAGTGAGTTCAGCACTCTGATGGGTTGCTGGTGAAAAAAATTAGAATAAAGAGAGAAACCCAAATCCCATCTCTCTGCAAAACAAAGATGCAACCGAAGATGAAAGGCCTCATTGCTGGAGGCAGATTCAAAGCCCCACTCCCTGGAGCAGCAGGGTCTATATAGGGTGATGTCCTGAAGCCAGCAGCCAAAAGTGCAAGTCCAAAGCAGAAAGCAGCACCACAGATAAACCCTTACGCTTCTCAGTGCCCATAGAAGTGGCCTGCCAGTTGCTGTGCAGTGGGGGCTGGTAGGTGTAAGCCCAGAAGATGAGGCATGGGGCAAACTCGTCTCTGGCTGGGATGAGTGCCTGGCTTATCGCATCCCAGGGGAGCTTCCCCTGCTCCCCACTGTGCGGAGCTGGACCTTGAATGCCCGCGCATGCTGCGGAGCCTGGCAAGATGTCAGCTGGAATAGGAAGTTAGTGTCAAAGCCAGAAGGATGCAAAAAAAAATGCATTTCCAGGGCCCCTGCCATGGGAGGATTAGGGTAAAACCCACGGATTTCTCAATATTTTCCTGACCCAAAGTGCTGAGTTTGTTTTGCAGTGATTTATGGGATCCTGTTGCTCGCTCTTTGTGAATAGCGAGACAGTCACCGGGGATTTATTAAAACATTCACAGGTCCCAAAAGCCTGTCAGATTTTTGCATGAGTAATAATTTGCCTGAAAACTGGGAGAAGAAGGCAAGTTACTCCCTACTCCTTGTTTATTAACGTGGCTGCCAGGAACACTCTGGCATCCAGGCAGGGAGATGGCCAAAGGGCACAAGCCTTGGCTAGCATGGGAAGCAGCAGAAAGACAAAGCCAACACTTTCCAAGCAACCCCTTGGTTGCTGGGAGCACTTTCCCTCACGGCTATTCGGTGTATGGACTAACGGGTCCACTAGAAGGAAATCAAGCTCAGGTGCAAGCATTTCACTTCTCCAAATGGGTGCCATTAGCAGAGTTCATATTCAGCAGATGCCCAGCTCCATCTAGCACCAGAGCTGGCACATGGCTTGTTTTCCACCACTTTAAGCTGCAAATAAACACCAAACAGACCTACATTAAAACAACATTAAGAAACAACCCAAACTATCAGGGGGAAGAAATTCCTTTTCTTCCTTATTTTAATTCAGATGGAGCTTTTTTTGGTCTGAGTCCTGGCAAACAAACAGCCGAGATCAGTTCCCAATTAGGTGCTGTTGGCTTCTTGGAGCAATGAGGAATGACCTCGCTGGTTTCTCCTAGCTCATTTCCTTGAGCCCCTTGCGGAAAAGCCTTTGCAAACTTGGAATCTGGGGCTGTGAGCTGATGTGCTGAATTTCTCTCTGTTGCCACTGCCGCCTACCTGGCAAGGACAAACCTGACCCCCTCCCTTGGCCCAGCAGGCCCCTTCTGAAACCCTGCCAGCACCCTAAGGCTGGGTTTGCTGGTCCCCACCATCAATGGGGCCTTGGGGCTGAGTGGAACCAGTCTGAGCACCGGAGACCACCAAGGAGGGTCCATCAGCCTCAGAGAGTTGCTGGCAGCCACTTTATCTTCTGATCAGCAGCAGCCCAGGCTCCCTGTGCAGAGATGTTAATATCAAATAGTCACTTCTTGCGTTTAAAGAGACTGTTACGGTTTTTCTTTCTCCAGGAAAAAGACACTTAGCATTGTCCTCATTAAATCTTACCCAGGGTAAAAATAGCATCTCCCAGAGAAATCCCTGTCTCTGTGTTTTGTGTTCTGCTCCAGGTTGCTAAATGCAGTTACTTTTAAGTACCTGTCACAGAAGTGACTGCTTTCTTGTGATGGCTAAATCAAGCCCCGTGCAAAACAATTTGGCAAGCAACTGGAGGAAAGGTGCTTCTGAAAGGAGGATTGATCTCACGCTCACTGTTTCACCATTGGTGCATAAGCACTCCACAAAGGGCTGGAAAGGCTGGCCGCAGCACAGTCCCCACGCCAAGCTGTGCCAGGGAATTGTGTAAGCATATCGCAAATTCCTATTGGAAAAACAGGCCAAAGAAAGGCTACAAAATAAATAATCACTCTCACCCGAACAGCAGCAGAAGAGGCAGTAAAATGAAATGAAAGCACTGGGCAAAGCTGTTGTGTCTAAGAGGAATCCTGACCCCTGATCTCAGCTCCTCTCTTTTATGTTTTCCTGACTTCAGCACTATTGTGGGCAGATGCCTTTGAATATGATTTATTTGTTTGTCTTGGCATCCAAACAAGGAGCCCTGGGACCAGAAAAGATGATCAAGAGCCCACTTCCGAGTTCCCCTTCCCTCTCAGCCCGCGCACACACACTGCCCTGTGTGCTCTTCTCAGAGGCTTTGTTACACCAGTCAGCGGGGGGAAAGAGCCAGGCAACAGTTGATCGTCTTAAAACAATACACTTGGCTGGCCTGTGGCCTGAAGGGCTGGACTCTATTACTCCAACTGTCAGGGCAGTGGGGCCGCGTTTGGGCAAAGGAAAGTGCCTCCAACCCATCCCATCAATACATGCATTTCAACTGAGGGGCTGCTTGCTGAATTCCTCTCTTAAGATCCCAGACCGCGCTGTCCGTGCGTGCAGGGGTAAAGCCCCTGCTCTCCGGGGAGCCAGGTTGAAATCAAAACCTCACCAATAGTCAGCGGGGCTGTGGGGTTTGGCCCAATGATGCTATCAGAAATTGCTCCAGCAGCTTTTTGGTGCAGTTCCAAAAGTCTTGTTTTTCCCAGCTTTTTGCTGTTGGATTGCAAAGGATGATTTAAAGCCAGAGCCAACTATCTACCAGAATGAAACAGTTTCACAAATTTTAAGGCCAAAGGGACCATTAGATTACACAGTCCAACCGTCTGTGTGAGACAGGCCAGCTCTACTCTTGTCTCATTAGTGCCTTAATGCTTGCTATTGCTGCAACTGCTTCCTTCTGCTGATAGCTTCTTTCTCTCTCCAGCCCTCTTCCAGCGACCACAGTTCTCTCTGTCAGCTGGGTCTAAGACTGAGGAGAAATAAAGTCACCTTGGGCAAAGAGAAGCTTTCAGCTGTTTACAGCATAACATCTTCAGGTTCATGTGGCTCCACTGTAGGTTTTTCTTCCACCTTCCATGTGTTTCTCATGCTCAATGTGGGGTGCAGGTGTGGTAAATGGAGTGGAGATGCGCTTTGCAGGACATGGCCCTTGAGAATATGTGGGCATGATGTGCTGAATGCCATTTAACCCCTGGCTGCAAGGCAGGCTCATCTTCAGCTTCACACCATCCTTCATCTGCCTAACAATCTATGCTGGACCAACAATCAGATGCTGTTCCCACTTGGAGAGCCTGGTTCCTTGTGTGCCCAAGGTCCAGAAGGGATAGAGTAGAGTCCTGCTCATCCTGCTGAGTCTGCTGCCCTGTAGAACCAGCTCCAAACACAGCACAGAGGTCACCAAATATTCCCCCATCTTCTGGCTCACATAAGACAGAGGATTAAGGCCCATGGGGGCTCTTCCGCAGTGACAGGTAGCCAACAAACTGCAATGAGAACACGCTCATCCAAGTGTGTCTGAGCACACCTTTGCTATCTGCCTGGCTCCCCCTTACCTTGGCATGGCAGGCTGAAGAGCAAACCTCACCACTACCAGCTGATGCTTTCTGGAGGCTGTGTTGCATACTTGGGAAATGGGTATTTATTTCTCTTCCTCCGTCCATAGTGTCCCCTCTCAGCTCAGGAACGTGACACTGAATTTTGTGCCTGGAATACGCTGCTCTGTTTGCACAGGTTTTTCTACTCCCCCATCACTCACCATCCCTGCTGCACGAGATTTACCGACTTCTGTTTATTTATTTTGACTTAGTAATTTTTCATCTGGGACAGAGCAATGTGCCGAGTGAAGACGGCCTGGGAAGCCCTCTGCGTGAGTCACAGCTTTAAGCCTTTGAGCTGCTTTGTTTCCTTTGGTTTAATCTCTTGGCTGCAGTAAACATATTGGACAAAGCTCTGCTTGTTTGGGGATGACCGGGGCTGGTGCTTCAGGGCGTCTGGTAACAGGGTCCAGCCATGGGTGGGAAGAAGGAGAAGGGAGTGTTTCTGTATTGGTGGCTCAGGCTCCTCTTTGACCATCTCCAGAGATCATCGTACCCTCGTGATGCTGAGATGCTGTTCATTTTGCAGCTCTTCAGGCACTGTTGGACAAGTTGATGATGGGGACAAGAGGAATTTATGCTCCCAAGCCATGTTTCAGGGTGCTCATTCAGAACCCATATGGGAAACAGGAATTTTGGCTCCTTGATTTGCAGTAGCTCTCCCAGTGTGTTCTTCCAGCTCTTTGTCATACGTTTCCTTTTACACTTGAGTACCACTAGCAGAGAGTGCTGCCAAAGAGGGCTGGTGAGCAGCTCATGGGAGGCTGCTGGGCTCACCAGGGACCAGAAGACTTCTCTGTCATTGATGTTCATCTGGAAGCAGCTGCCTGCTGCATGACGATAGGGTCAAACCTGAACCCACAGCTCTGAGTGCATGGGGGCTGGTCAAAGGGCTGGCATCCACATCTGTCAGGCCATGGTGTCACCTCGTTACACGTGGCAGGGCCATGGGGACAGGAGCTACTGTTGGTAGCAGCTCCTGCCAAAGCAGGCACGTCCTCAGCAGGTCCCCCTGAGGTTTCATCCTGTCTAGTTCTAACTAAGTCCAGTGAGTGGGACTTCCAGTATTTCCTTTGGCAGAGGAACCTCCAGCCCAATTATCTCACTCGTACGTCATTTGTGTTTGTCTAAGCTAAGATTTCCCTGACTCGTTCTCACCCTAATGCTTCTGGTTTTGCCCTGCATCTTGGTGTGTGACTGTTCTCTTTCTGTCAGACACCTGTGATTTTCTTCCTCTCCTTGCTTCAAATTGCTCCCAACAGAAAGGTCCCAGTAATCAAATGTTGAAGGCATTGCCCATGTCTTCTCCTGAAAATCGACTGAACAAGAGCGAAGCCAGGAGAGAAAAAACTGTGAGAGCAAAGCTGGGGAACCCCTGTGTGGATGCGGCATGAGTGAGTGCAGAGGAAGGAGACAGTCCTCCTCTCATTGTGGAAACCAACCTCCGGAGTGACTTCTGGTCTTCAACCTGTGCTGAAGTGTGGGGTAGAGGAACGACGGACCAAGGCAGGCCAAGCCACTTCCTGTGGCTTTTCCTTGACCACAGCTTTGATCTATTTTTAACAGAAACTGCTGAGATTCAGGGAATCGGGGTGCTTGGCAGCGGCTGGGTGATGGGAGGCCAGGGGGAAGTGGGGCTTGGACAGGCTCCTCCAGCCACCAGCAGCAGTGACAAGCAGGGACATGATCCCCCATTCCCTCCTGCACCCCTGTGCTCAGGAGGGAGCGTCTGGATGGAGAAGGGCAAAAAGCACCAAAAAGCTCTAAGTCATCTCCTTGGCCATCCGGACACCACTGCTGCAGTGGGGATTTTATGTTTTAATCGCATTAGGAAAGGATGCATTTGTTTTTTCATCTCCGGTTGTTGTGTCCCTCGGGGCCCCCTCTCTACAGCTCCTTTGTTTGTGAGCAGAAAATACGTCCACAACTGAAGCCTGGCCGAGAAATCCTGGAACAGGTTGTAAATCTCTGAGGCCGGCAGATTGACACACACCTGCTGGCTGCTGGTATGCAGCTGGGGAGAGGGGGAAAGGGGAAACCTGGGGCTTTTCCTTATTTTTAATAAAACTAACATGATTCTTATTCAGATTTTCAAAAGGAATCACGTTATTGCAAACCATTGCTGATGGCTTTCCCACCTCTTCAAAGACCAGAAGGCTGGGCTGTGTTCTGTTTACCCCTGCAGGCAGACAGCAAAAACTGGCTGAAACAACAGAGATTAAGGGTAATGTCCCTCATGGGAACTGGGCTGTGGGACAAGAAGAGGTAAGATCCCNTTGCAAACCAGGAGGTAGTGGCAACCATTGCTGATGGCTTTCCCACCTCTTCAAAGACCAGAAGGCTGGGCTGTGTTCTGTTTACCCCTGCAGGCAGACAGCAAAAACTGGCTGAAACAACAGAGATTAAGGGTAATGTCCCTCATGGGAACTGGGCTGTGGGACAAGAAGAGGTAAGATCCCCATCCGAGGACACGAGCAGGAGGAATCCCATGGGATGCTGCAGGCTGGGCTCAGCCTGCAGCAACAACCAGCCAACAACCTCAGGTGGGTTGTTGGGTAAGCGGGAGCTGGTGAAGTCTAACAGGACCACAGCAGAGGAAAATCAGCTTTACAGCAGTGACCTGTCTGTAGGAGAGGACTTTGTGGTAGAATCACAGAATAGAATCATAGAACAGTTAGGGTTGGAAGGGACCTTAAGCTCATCCAGTTCCAACCCCCCTGCCATAAGCAGGGACACCTCACACTAAACCACGCCACCCAAGGCTTCATCCAACCTGGCCTTGAACACTGCCAGCGATGGAGCACTCACAGATCACCCCAAAAGAAAATGGTGTTTGTTCATTTTTTTTTTAATTGTGCCCTAATACAGCGATAGCAATAGGTTTAACCCCAAATATCTGTGTTTAATTGGCATCTTTCTGCCACAGGAAAGGCAAAGAAATCTGTGCCGAATTGCAGCCCCTAATAAAAGCCTCGGGTTTGGGAGTGATTCATTAACTTTACTGGGAACGCGTTTAGAAAATAATTTAAGAAAGAAGAGAAAAAAGGGCCAAGATTTCCTGTGCCTGCCTGTAATATTAAACCTGCTTAAGCTACAAGGAGACGCCTGTGGATGTAATTGCACGTTTCCAAAAGCCTGCGTTCGCACAGCCGGCTCCAAACGGCCTCCGAAGCTACAGCGGTTTCCCCAGCTGCAGAAAGGGCAGGAAAGGGAGGGGGGAAATCTGATGGGCAGGCGTTTCTGTCCTTTTTTATTTTCCCAGTGTGTGTAAGACATGGAGTCATTCCTTTGCCTGCCTCACTCTTTCCTGGATCCAGATTAAAACGAGTCAATGGCCACTGCCCCATATGGTCAGTGGTCCCAGCACATAAGCTGCTTATTCAAGCTGAAGTTGCTTTCCCTCAAGCACTGCAATCAGTGCTTCTGTGGCTCAGGGGTTTGCTGGGCATTCCCAGCAAGTATCAATGAGGGTAAAGCAATCAGGCAATCTCTGATGCGATGGCATTAGGTCTCTAGTCCCCGATGTGGGGCATGCAAAGGGCAGGAAGCAGCCCAGCCCTCCCATCATGGAGCAGTGGGGTTTCTACCCGGGAAGGGCAGGCGGAGGAGCTGGTGATCTCCTTTCTATGGAGGAGGAATTTTTCAACAAAGCAGGGGATTATTTTTTGTTGTTGTTGAAAAATGCTGATGCATGGAAATCAAAACCTTTTGTGGAAACATGATGTTTTCTATGAAAATTTAGTTAGCAAGGATTTCCTCAAGTTCAGGACAGAATTCCTCATCGAAACAACAGAGAATGACTCCAGAGCCCTGCTCTGCACCTCTCTCAGCACCCCCAGCTGACACTGTCATTGTTGTCCCCACCATTGTCACCACAGTGCAGAGGACTGAGCCGCATGGCACCGTGTCCATGCAGGAGGCTCAGAGCCAAGCCTGTGATCATCAGCCTCAAAGCAGGGGGCTCCAGCACCAGGGGGAGTGAAACAGGAGCCAGGCAGAGTCCACAGCTCCTCTGCAAGGCAAGGGGTGCAGTCAGGGCAGCAGAGGGGATGGATCCTGCACCCCTCTGTGCTGTGTCTGAATTCTCCTATTTTCACTTGAATGAACACCAGCGCTTGGCTGAATCACTGGAGGGGAAAAAAGAAGCCACTGACACCCTGTAGTTAGCAATCAGAAAGCTAAATATAGCTCTTACTATGGTTGTGTGACAGAGAAAGGGAAAAAACAAGTAGCACCCTATGATCAGTTGCTTTGGTTAATCTGATTACACTCAAAAAGGTGCATTATCTGTTTCCATGTGCTTTCCCTGCACCTGGGATGCCTTGTAGGGGTCTGTACCAATTCTGTCAGCACCCAGCACTCAGATCGGGTCCGCTCTTCAGAGCCTTCTGCCTGCCCAAGTTCTGTTCTGAAAGCATTCACCTCCTGCTGTATTTCCCTGAGGGGGTCCTAGTCTCAGACACTCCTCTCACTATTCTCACCCCTACAACACACTCTATTCATATGATGTTCCCAGTCCTGTTTTCATGATTCCCTGCTACCTGCTCTCCACTCCATGTCCCCAGATCTGGCTTCTGAACCCTCCTGCAGGCAGTGCAGTGCCAAGAGGTGGGAAAGGGCAGAGTGGGCTCCATGGCAAGGGAGGTACCTGTGGCTGAGCCATAAAACTTTTTGGTTTAATTATTCTTTCAGAGGTAATTCAATCAAATTTGGGGCACATTTCCACAGAGAAAGCAAAAGACATATCTCTGCAGCCAGTGCTGCTGCTTGGAAAATGCTGAGCATCTGTTCCATGTCACAGGAAAGCAAGAACTCAATAAGATAAAATAAATATAATCAGAAATTGAGTTGTTTTCTCCTTTTTTTAATAGCAGTGCATGGTGTTTTGCTGTGCCCGTGCTCTCAGAAATGGCTGTGCTGTGTTGAGTGAATTGTTTCCTTGGCTTCTGCCTCAGGCAGATACCAAACATGGGAAATTTCAGCCCAATTGATTCAAGTCTGGCAAAGCTCCGCACGAGTGACTGCAGAGCCTCCTGATGGGAAGTGTCAGGCAAACTTAATCATGAGCGGTGGTACCACAGAAAAGCTTGTGCTCTAAACCCTGGAAAGTTGGCAGGGCAGCATGGCCTGCTCACTCCCTCTTTCACATTTCCATGTTGCAGAATGTGTGCTTTTTTGCTACATTTTCTGTCTTTCCTTCCTTTCATAGAATCATAGAATAGTTGGGGTTGGAAAAGATCTTAAGATCATCCGGTTCCAACCCTTCCTTCCTTCCTTCCTTCCTTCCTTCCTTCCTTCCTTCCTTCCTTCCTTTTCTTCCTTTCTTTCCTCTCCCTTTCTCCCTTTCTCCCTTTCTCCCTTCATTCCTCCCTGGGCAACCC
>NDXB01012182.1:73713-93013 GCA_002631895.1 Agapornis roseicollis
GCCTGCTTCCAGGGGAACAAGCTTTTCCTCTTGCCCTCCCCCCCCCCTCCCATCTGTGCCTTCCTGCTTTGTACTTAGAGTGCAATAATCTGGAGGTATCAACCCTCTTTTGCCTAGGGCAGCCCCTGGGTCAATGTTGTCCCAGTGTGTGATGAAGCTGCGTGCTACAATAGAGCAGATGATAACAACAGTGATTATTAATAAGTCATTGTGGGCCACTGCAAGGAAATTATTACCTTTAGATAAATGTGACGTTTTCAGATAATGCCTTCTTAGACAGCAGAGCAGGGAGCCAGAAATGTCACCCCAACACAGAGCAGGAGTAGGCTGTTAAGGAATCACAACTTCAGTGATCTTTATTTGGTAAATGTGACCGTGTGAGTTCTGTCTCCCAGTTCAGCATCTCAGCGGCAGGCTAGTTTCACACCTCGTAAAGCTACATGACAGTGACCACTCCGTGTCAGAGCTTGGTGCAAATGCAGGGTGACATTCTCATGCAGGAGGGTCATGGGGTCGAAGCAGAAAGCAGAGTCTTTCCCTATGATGACTGGTGGAATCTGTACCCAAGAGCTGCTTCAGTGTGCCCGGGGTCAAGGACAGCTTGGCACAGTGCAGGAGAGCGATGCTAGCTCCACATCGTCCTCCCCAGGCAACAGCAGTCAAACAGTGGAGCAGAACACATCTGGCAGGTGCATGCACAGCAGGATGATGTTTTGCCAAGGAGATTGTTCATGCTCATTGAGGAACCTGTGAGGGCTGACAGGACAGTTTGATGGAAATGGGGTTTTACACCCATGTGATGTTACTTTCTTCTATGCTTTTCCTGAGGCTTTATCCCAAATGTAGTGCTTCAAAGGGCAGCGAGGAACACCCCCTGGATGCTGCCCTGCTGATCCATGGTTTCTGAAGTTTCCTTTTGTCTAAATATTTTCTGTTATCAAATTATTTCACTTAAGTGGTTTGACATTCGTCTCTTCCTGCTGTGACCGGCGTTGTCATGTGCTCACAGAAGGACCGGCTGCCCTTTGACTCTGCTGACACCCATGCTTGTCCTCATTAATCAAAGGAAGCCTCAATTAAACAGGATTAATGATAGCCTCGAAAAATGGACAATATGAAGCCCAATGTGTAAGCGGAGCCATGAAAACTCAGCACATGCAAACGTGCACGCAGAGAGCAGCCTCACCCCAAGATCCTTGGGCTGGGGAAATGCTCATGTAAATCACTGGGAAAGCTGTGGGAATTAGTACAATAAACTTCAGGGCAGAGCCTGCTGCTTTCCCTTGGCTTGCATAGCACCTTGTTCTTTGAGCCACCCCATTGATATCACCAGGGCTCTCCATGGAACAAGTCATCGCTAAGTATGAATAATTGGTCTGGCACACAGCCCTCGGGGCAGGGGTGATGGATGAACTTTAACTTTCACAAGTAAGATGAGCCCCAGACTGGCTGAAATGAGAAAGGTGCTGACTTTCTTCCCTCACCTGGAATTGAAATGGAAATGAAACTGTTTTCAAGACACTACAGCCAACTTCATTCTCATTTCTGCTAAACGCTCTGCATCTGCACAGTGCATGCACTCTACACACATTTCAGGCATCTGCCTCATGGGAAACATTCCCAATTATCTGCTCTCTCTCCCTGCCCCATTCCTCACAATATGAGTCATTCAGACATTTGCAAAAGCTGTTCCCAGAGGAAGTCAGAGCATTTTCAGTGGGATGCTTTTCTCCCCTCGGTTGTTGTAGGACTGTGCTGAGCTCCCAGCTTCACACGCCACAACCAGCCAAGGGGACTCCCTATCTCCCTGGAGGAAACGAAACCTCTGTATAAAGGATCAGAAAGTAAACCTCAAAAGTAAAGGATCAAAATCCAATGGAGAAGTGAGAAAGCTCCGGGTGTACCAGCAGTGCCCGTGGTCTGTGTGATACACCAAAGGACCATGCCAGGTCTCTCAACTGTAGCATCATGTTTGGGTATTGTCACTGAGCTGCAAGACTGTGGAATGACATTTCATATGCTAGAGTTTATCAAGTGATAAAGCTGAGTGAAACACTTCAGCCTCATTGAAGCAAAATATTTGGAGAAGGCTTTTCAGTGTTTATAGTAGGAGTTTGGAATTTTTATTTCATTGGAAATTTGGAGCTGCTAACACTGCTGCTCAAATATGAGATGAAAGGAGACTCTGAAACAGTATTATTTCTGTTGAATAGGAAGTTTGTATCAGAGCCAGCTCTAATATTCTTGTCTTATTTCCCTCCAAACAGAAGATAAATGAGAAATCTTTTCACTTCTGCCCCCAAAAAAGCTAGAACAGAATTTCTAGCCTAAGTTTGCAGAGCCTGAGGTTGTGGAATGAGAAGCCTCTTCAGCAGGCTTCCAAAAATTCACAGTGATTGAGGCGTCTGAAGTGATGCTGCAGGTGATGTGTGGCTCACTGTTACTGCTCCGGGTGATGGTTCCAGAGCAAATCCTAGCCTTAATGAGAGAAAGCAGAAAGTCTGAGGGCAGCTCTGCAGGAGTCTGTGTGTGCGTGTATGTGAATGTACTCAAGGAAGTAAACGATGACATGTGGCCGTTAGGGCTGGTTATAAAGCACACAGGTTTTTCCTTCCTTCCCCCTGCTTACATCTTGAAAAGAAAGATGTACTGGGAAAAGCTTACTCATGGCAATAGTTTAATTTAGAAATGCAGCCCATGGGAGCAGTGGTCTGAACCCACCAGCCCTCCTGTCCAGCACAGGAGGTGGGTGTCTCAGACATCTGCTTTGCTGTGATAGAATCCTCCCTTAAGACAGTGGGGAAGGATGCTCCATGGGGCTCCTGGTTCCACTGCTGGCCAACACGGAGATGTCAGTGTTTTCCATGCTAGACTGTTGCTTTTGAAGAAATTATATAGCAGACACTGTTTTAGAAGCATTAAAAGGTGTCCCTGATTAACAATAACTCTCCTTGTAGAAATACCCCCAGCGGCTCGAGCCCTTGCATGTGCTTGCATTATTTTCTACATAATGGAAGGCTGCTTATTTTCACATTTCTCTTCCCACGTCTCTTCTCTGTCAGTTTCTAGCAATTGCTTGGACTTTATCATTTCAAGAGGTTTATTGAAATGATGTGGAACACTCTCCTGAGCTGCAAAGGCAGCAGCAGAGGTGGGTGCTCCCTCCGGGTGGGTCTGCTACAGGGGGGCAGCTGCCAGGTCCCACCGGCAGGAGCTGGGTCCAAGCTGTCCCACAGCTGCTCCTCCAGATGTGCCCCAGCCCTTTGTGTCTCGGGGACCAGGCAGGGCGAGGGATGTCAGTGAGAAATACCATTTCCCTTCCCCTCAGCTGCACCACTGCTAGGAGTGCTGTTAGATGCTGAAAATTCATATGAACGCAGGTGGAAGGAGGGAGGCAAAGCCATGAACTGCAGTTAGGGATCTGCCTTATTCCAGGTGTGGCAGGAAGATGGAAGAGTTTCTCATCTCCTTCCAAGGAAATAACAGTCCCAATGAGCTCATGAATGTCTGCATTTTGGAAGTTCCTATCGTGATGCACATCTCTGTAAATAGCAAAGGCCTGAGCTGAGCTCAGCTCCTTCATCTCAGAGGCTGTAGTGGTTGTTGAATTAATATTCCATTCCTCAAGTTGATGCAGTGAGCAGCTCAATTAAGGGAACACCCTGTGGGAACAGACATAGGTATGGTTTTGGTGGAGCAAACAGCAGGTCCTTAGTAAGCTGACTCACAAAGCAATCAAACATAGGCCATGGTGCCTGGAGAGCACTCATGGAAGCAGGTGTCTTTATGGGACCCATCAGCATCCCAGCTCCAAGGAAACTGGCTCTAGGAATGGACTGCACTGCAGTAGGTTCCCAGGCTTAGGGAAGGCATTGGATATTTCATCAGTGAGAGGGGTGAGGAGGGTCATAAGAGCCCCTCCACCTCAGTGTAATGTAGCTGTGAATCTCTCCAGCTAAAACGTGGATAATTCTGTCTGTGTTGTACATGTTGTCCACAGAGCTCTTTGGGTCTCCACGTTCCTGCTGGGTGAGTTGACAGAATAAAAAATGAAGTAGATTAATACAAGCAAAGTGAAGAGGAAGATTCCTGTCTCTGGACTGGGACCATTAAAGAAGGTGGGAGGAGGACAGAAAGGTGATGTATGACAGACAGGATTCCCCCCTTTTGCTTTGTAAAATCCACGTTGACTGTGCATGTCTCAGTTTGTTCATCCTTCTGTACGGACATGAGGAAAGGACAGCACTAGAGACATCTGTACCTGATAATGTAACCTGGAGCCAAATGGCCAGCTGAAATTCAGCAGTGATTTGCTTGGGAGACATACAACAAACAGAAGCAAAGAAGAGTGTGCAAGGGAAACAAGTGCTTGTGACATGGAAAGAGAGGAATGCAGTTATCCTGTTCTCTGAGAATGCCTTGGCTAAGTGGGCAGTTGGAATCAAGAACATCGTATCTCTAATCCAGATGGCTAATAAATGTGGATTGCTTTTCTAAAACCACTTGACAAAACACAGTCACTGCTCACTACCGAGCTTTCTATAAGAGAGGCCAGTCTGGGTGCAGATGTTGCTCTTGCCAAAAAAACCCACAGGAATGAGTGGAGATGCTGCGAATCCTGAGTCCAGCCCCAGTTAAAGAACCAAGGGGGTTTCCTACACCAATCTTTTGTTGGGAACTCGAGGTCATGTCCTGCATGGTTCCTGCACCTGCATCCCGCTGCACCACTCAAAACACCAGCGCTCATCAGGTCACTGGTCTCACTATCTGATGGACATCGCTCTTCAAGCTGATTTTGTTTTCATGGTGCTCCCTGGAGCTGAGAGCATTGGGGTGCATGCTGGTGTGAGGCACAGCTTCACTCAGCCATGGGGAACCTCCACAGCATGGACCTGGAATCACAGAATAATGGAATCCCAGACTGGAAGGGACCTCAGGGATCATCTGTGCCAATCTTTCTATGCAATGTATGACCTAGACTGGACGTCCCAGCACCCTGTTCAGCTGAAGGACAGGGCACAGGGCTGGCTGCAGAGCTCGAGCTCACTGTGAGGTTTTGCTCCAGTCCTACACAGTTAACAGCTCTGGGGTTGGAAGCGCACTCTTGCTTACCTCTCCATTTTGGTACATCTGCTACTCACTAAAGTTTGGGGTTTTTTTATCTCTGAAAGTAGCAGTTTTAGAGAGATTTAAGCAGGTCAGCAATTGTTGTTTTGTGGGAAAAGAGCAACAACAAAACAAAATAAGGCAGATGAAAGAAGTTTAAACAGACATGACAGGGCTTAGGGATGTCTCTTCCATCACCAGTGCCTGGGTGCATGATGGACATGTGTTCACATTTGAGGTTCTCCCCTTTTCAAGCCATTTCACCCTGTTCTTTCACTAACCCTGGGCCATTTATAGGTGTGAGCTGATAGAATCCAATGGGGGGAATTATGCCAGGTGACTTTTCCCTGACTTACCCTGCTAGAAACTAAAATGGAGATGAGTCCATAGTGAGGATTTGCACTCAAAACAGAGACAAAGTTCTCTGTGTTCACAATTTAAAGCCTGAGTTCCAGCTCCAGGCTCAGCTCACAAAGCCTCCACCAGCCAAAGGAATGCTCTCTGGTAGCCTTCTAGTTCGAGCAGTTATTTTGTTAGAGAAAACACTTAAAACTAAAACTTTGCAGAATTTCCCTTGAGGTTATAGTGTTTGTTTAGGCTTCTCCAACTAAAGAATCTCAATCACTAGAAACTGCAAACCTCCCACATACATTCATCCCCTTCCCATTGCAGAAACAGGACCTTTTAAGAGTTTATATAGCAAACAACAACACAAGAGCTGCTCCCTTCATATATCATAACCTCCAACAAGAAGCAAAAGAAGATGGTGTGCTGGCACTAGGAGCTGGCATGAAGGTGAGGAAGAGGAGCAGGGTCTGAGCTTCCCGGGGCAGAAAGCCCTGCTGCTGGTGATGGGCAGGGAGCGGGCAGAGAGAACACCTTGGATCTGCTTCCCAGTGCCTTGGCAAGCAAAGTGTCTCTGGGAGGAGGGCGAGCTGCTTGGGGAGGCATCTGTAGGAGGGGTTATGAGTGGGTCAGGAGGATTTTGAGGGGCAGGGATGAGTGAGTGTGCAGGAAGGCAGTGCGGGCCACGTTTTCCTCTCATTGACAAATGCAAAACATTAACTCTGACCTCGTACTTTTCCCATCTAAAAATAACACATTATCAGTGCAGTGATGACTACAGTGAACCACAATTTACCGCACTAAAGGCAAAGTTGAGGATGTGTCTTAGAGGCTGACAAGGGTCAATGTTGGACCATGCTCAGTGATGCCTATAGGTTTCCAAAGAGTTTTTCAGGGACAGAGAGATCTGAGGACGGTATTTTAACCTGGATATTGGTCTGGAGAAGGTTACCTCAATTTTGAACACACTTGATGTGTAATGGTTAAGCCAATGCAATTTGCGCTTGGGTGTTGTTATCCACCTTATGCTATGTACTCTGCCAGTGTCTGCTGGAGGTGTTCCTGCAAAACAGGGGAGAACACCAGCGTGCCTCAGCTGAGGAGTGCCCCACATTTCTACAGATGCTTTTGTGCTTCAGTAAATGTTGGCCTGCTGGAGCTGCTGGCCTCTTTAGCGCTGCTGTTTCCCAGGCTTGTGCTCTCGGAGCTATTATCCTGCTGTTCATCTGCTTGTCTTTACAGAGCTGTGTCTCTGCTGTTGGGATACCAGAGTTCTGTGTAGGAAGGACTGGAGGCAAGTCAGAGCTAGGAAAGCAATCAATTGTTAGTTAATGGAGTTACGGTAAAGATGTTATCCAAAACCACCGTGGCTGCCTAATTATTCATAACATCCCTCTGGAGATTCTCCTTTTGGCAAACTGTGAATCTTCTGCTTTGTTGCCATAATAATAGCAGTTTCAGGGCTTTAAATGAGAGGGTACAAATTACCACGCAGCCACTGACAATATGGCATTGGATTACATGGCAATTTCCATGCAATATCCAGGTTATTACATAGTAAGTGCCATGTCGTTACAGGCTAAATGAATGATTATCACCACTGCTTGACAAATTCACCTGACAAATCTTTCTTCCTTTGCCATCCATGGGATGTCTGCAGACAGAAAGCTGTTTGGTGCAGGCATGTCTGGGATGATCTTTTCTGTCCCTGGACTTACCCAGGTCCTACTTGGGCTGCACCTATTGACAACACCGAGTCAGATGGTCTGTGAACCCTGGCTCTGTGTATGCATATGTGTGCATTTGTGTGTGCTTTGTGCATGTATATGTGTGCGTTTTGTACATGTATATGTGTGTGTTTCGTATGTGTGTGTGTGTTTCAGACACAAAATGTTCATAGGAGACCTTAGGACTTCTTGAACATCCCTGCCAGTGAAAGCAGCTTGAACCTTTCCTGAAAGGGAGGTGAAATGCTCAAGCACAGCTGGAGGAACCATTTAAAACTGTTGAGCTAATAGTAGCAGAAAATTATTTACAGTCTTCTCTCAGCTTTATCATTTCTGTCTTGAATATTACAAAGCAAGTATGCCCCTGCTCTTCTGTACACACACTGTGAAATAACTCCAACTGGTGAATGACAGTTGCTTACTTTATATAATCTAAGGCCACTTAAAACTGCCACAGATCTGATCCACAGGTTTCTGACATCTTTAAATTAACTTGCATTAGGCATGGTGTGGCCTCATGAATTTCAGGAATGGTTGCACACTTGCGCAGAACAAGAATTTGGCCTTTCAAGTAACTCAGGTCCTATGAATGCCCTTGATCTTTCTACAGAAAGCTCTGTAGATATCTGTATCTAATCTATAAATCTTTGTACAGAAAGCTCTATGCAAATCTATATCTAATCTATAGATCTTTCTATAGAATGATCAGGACCAGACCTAGGTTCTTTGAAAGATGTTAGATACATCCAGCATGAGTATCACAGAGAGGGTTGTTCGGCTATAGGCAACCAGCACCACTTCCCAAATTCAGAGTTTCACACTGGGAAATAAACAATTGAACAAGAAGAAGTCTCAGAGGAGGGCTATAACACAAGTTAAAAATGGTTTTCATCCTTTCCCCTGCAAAGTAATTGAAATGGTCTTAGAAAGCAGCCAAAACAGTGGCAATTTCAGCTCGGAAAAGAAATGCTGCAGGGTGGCTGCTGTGCACCGGTGCCCAGCTGCAGGGCAGGAGGTTAAGCCAGCAACGGCTGCAGAACATAGCAGTGCTACCAGTGAGCCCCCACTGCGTCCCCACTGCTGCTGCCCGGCAGCTGCAAGTAGATCTTCAAGCTTATCTTTATAGGAACTCCTAGCTAGTTTAAATACTTCTTAATCACCCTCTCTGGCAGCTAAGTACTCCCCTTTTTTTTTTCCAGCCATTTCTTGGCCTCTGCTAAGCCTCTTGCTTGCTGTTGGCCCTTTCCCAGTGCCATTACGTCACTCCTCCACCGTGCTGACCAGAAATAAGCTCTTGCACTGTAAGCACAGTCCCATCAAGCTCTTTAAACCCTAACACCTCCCTGAGCTTCAGATGTTATAGCCCCCATATTGCTGTATTTGCATTCTAATTTCAATGGTCTCCTTCTGGAGACTTAAGCGTTGGATGGGTCTAAAGCTCTGCATCTCCTCCATGTCCTCTTAATGTGTTTCCTTCCTCTGTTCTGCTCCTGCTAAAATCTGGTAATCCAGATTAAATTAATACCTCTTCCCCAGGCAGACCTGGGAATCAGGTCAGAGAGGGATCTTTCTTTAATATTTCAAAATGTCCTGTGTGCACTGTGTTTCACACATGGATCACAGGCCTATCAGGGCACTTGTATTTCCATCGTGCCCACTGTTCGGCCACTTACCTGCAAAACCAGGTTGTTTTAGTCCTGCAGAACACACTTACAATGTCTTCAGAAAATTATCTGTCCTGCACAACTAGAGATACCAGCTTCAACACTGCATAGTTGTGCCTGGGTAATTAGCTCTGTGTTTTTCCTCCGTACCACTAGTGACTATGGTACCATGAGATTATAATCAGCCTCTTGTCATAATGATAATTATCCTTCAGAAACTTTGAAGATAATCGTAATCCACGAGGACAAGCAATTTTCTGGCGTCTTTCAATGGTATTTGCAAGGATCGTAGCTGGCTGGAAGTGAAAACAGCAGCTGACTCACACAGCAGGACCGTGCCCCAGGCACCTAACCCGTGCCCTGGGATGATGGGTGCACCAGGCTGGGCAGGAGGAAATACAGCTGTGTTTGGGGCCAGGAACTGCTGAGCTGGGGAACAGGCAGACAGTGGTCATTGCTCCAGCCCTACTCCCACAGAGTCTCCAGTCCCTCTCCAATGCCTTGAGTAATGCCCATCCTGGGGGCCTTTTTATCACTGCCCAAGGTGGACGGTCCACTCTGGGAGCAGCCCAGGGCAGGCTTTCACAACAGCAGTGTCCCCAGTTGCCAGAAGCCATGGGCTTTCTCTCATTTAAAGCCCCGTTCATGAAGATGCTGCTCCATCTGCTAGAAGGGAGAATTAGGCTTCATCAGGCAGTGCTGACATTTTAGCATTAAATCCCCCCTCCCATTCTTCTGTGTGAATTTCATTGATCGCCTTTCAAAGCAAGAAATAAATGGTGCATTAGAGAGAAGGAAAGAGAGATGAGCTTTATTAGCTGTTTATGGAAGAAATTAAACTTGTTCATTAGTAACCACGGCACCAACAGTGCCCTCCTCCCAACTCCGTCCTCAGGGCCCAGCCAGCGTTGCTGGCAGAGCCCCTATGGTTCCCTGGGGACCACTCACTTCGTATTTATTTGGGCTGGCATCTGCCTGGCGCCTCCCTGCCCTTCTGCAGATGGGCACCTGGGGGACTGCGGGCGAAATGTCACCGCTCCGCTCCTGACGGGAAGTGCCTTTTTCCTTCCCACAGCCTGAATCACTCAGCTGGTTGGCAGGCAGCTTGGCATTACAGCCAGGAGGTGCAGGGTTCTTTGCCAGGATGCAGTGCATGTGGGGCCTGTGAGGCTTTGCTGAAGAGGATTTGAGAGCTCAGCAAGTGGGTGGCAAGAGGGAGATGACCCA
Source organism: Agapornis roseicollis (assembly GCA_002631895.1). Classification (NCBI taxonomy): domain Eukaryota; kingdom Metazoa; phylum Chordata; class Aves; order Psittaciformes; family Psittacidae; genus Agapornis; species Agapornis roseicollis. Next base: position 83,783 of record NDXB01012182.1, read on the forward strand.
GTGGCCGTGCACGTGTGCCATTACAGGGTGTCCCATGCCAGCTGAAGCAGCCTTCAGGTTTGTCAGCACAGCGGAGGGCTGGCTCTTCTCTTCTAACTCCTGTTACTTTCTGGGCATTCTGTTGCTTCCATGCTATGATTTTGTGTTGAAAATTGGTCTAATAGAAGGCTTTGATAAGAGCTTTCTAGGGCTGCGTGGAGCAGCCTAAGGTGGCTCTGCCCATGCCACCTTTTGCATAGCACAGTGGCCAGCCTGGCCTCCCCCTCCTTTGTGCATCAATTCATATCCTTTGCATCAGCTTGGCCATGCTCTAACAGCAGAGCTGTCTTGCCTGTCTGGGACATGACCCCACAGTACCAGGGCTCAGGGAGAAGGGGGAGCCCCACTGCACTGAGCCAGTGGCACGAGGGGCAGGCGGGAGGAAGCGAGGCCAGGAGGACTTCAAAGGCTCTGTATCTCTTCAGGCAGCTGCCATAAAAAACAATCCAGGTTTCCGCTCCCAAGTCCCAAGTTGCCCTTGCAAGGGACATCTCTCAGGGCAAAGGGATAAATCTTTCATCTCCTCGGTCTGGGTTTTATTAAATGCCTCGCACATACATGTAAAATACAGAATGCTGATAAATACTGGCTAGTTACAGGGAGAGGCAGATAGAGATTAATTCGCTGTGCTAACTGGAAGTCTATTCTTTTGATTAAGATTGAGAGCTCTGAGATGTGCAGATCTGCTCATCCAGATGGCACAGCCTGGGAGAGAGCTGAGTCTGCCTTCAAGGTTGCATTGGGAAAGGTGCCACCTCCTCTCACACCCTCGTGTGGTCCAGCACTGGTGCAGCAGAAGCTTTGCAAAGCTCAGGATCACAAACAGGCAGTATAACTTTGCTGCAAGCAACATGGGAATCCTGCTCAAAAGCAGACACTCATGGGCAACATCCACACCTCAGGTAAGTGGAGGTGGAAGGGCTCTGCATCACCTGGCCCATGGCATCCATAGAAGGGGTCTCCAGCAACAGCCCTGCTTCCCATCACCCTCAGAAAAACCTGTATTAATATTACAGGAGGATTCCTGCAAATATAGTCAGGATTTGTGTGAAAACAGCGTCTCCCCAGTCAAAACACAGGCACAAGTATCCTGACTGTCAAGCCTGTGAGAGAGGAGCTGGGCGCTTGGGAAACATGAGACTTGTTGATCAGAGGGGTGGTGCATGGGTTTAATTCTCCCCAAGCTTTAGGACTTGCAGTCACTCACTGGGGAAATACAAGTCCCACTGAAAAGGTTGAATGGACTGGCTTGTTTAATCAACAGCAACATAGGCTGGGGAGAGACAGGACTGATAGTCTTCATGACTGAAAAACTGAACAGCAAGAATACAGAAGTACCCTGTTCTCCATATCTGTGATGGAATAAGACAAGAAGCCATGAGCTGAAGCTGTGGTGCCAGACATATGAGCTCACAGCAAGTGCTGCTTTCCCCAGGCTGGTAAGGTGAGTCCAGGGCAGTGGTGGAGACTCCATCCCAGCAGCTGTACAGGAGCAGTTTGGACAGACCCTGAGGTCTGAGATGGGCACAGCCCATCCTGCTGCGTGCTGCAGGCCGGACCTTGCAAACTTAGAAAACAATCACCCCAAGGCAAGAGATGAAAGAAAAATAAGAACAAGGAGCCAAAAAATGAACTTAAAGTGCCCTTTGGGGTAGCAGAGTGCTCAGGGCTTTCCTAATCAGTAACCTACCAATTCCCCTGACCTCTGCAGTTGCAACAAACACTTCTAAACAGACAGATTTTCCATTAAGCCTGGAAGAAATGGCAAGCTGCCTTAATGAATGTCAAAGTTAATACCACGTTTGTTATAGACTGAGACTGCAATGTGATGGTTTTATAAACCTATTCCTTCATTACCGTTATCAATATTATCCTTAGTTGATTCCCGTCTGCAAGTCAGATTCATATCCAGGCAGATAGCTTTTGTCTGTGGCTACTTTACATGGGAGCTGGCTGCTTGAGTATCTGTAAGCCATCCTGTACCAATGCATCTTAAAAACAGTAAAAAAGGGAATAAAATACAATAAATAAGGCAGGTTGAGTGCATAAAGCGTATGTCTGAGTGAGTGCTTAGCGCAAAGCATCAATGGAGCGGCTGGGACTCTGATTGAAACCAGACTCAGGAAAGAAGGGCTGTAAATGTTTTTTCACTGCTTGTCCTAAGAAATTTATGTCTCACCCACTCCATCATATCCTTCAGGGCTGCCTTTTTCACAGCTGTCTTCAGAGACCATCCTCTGAGCCCCTTTATGAAGTCCACTCCATGATGTCACCCAGAACAATAACTCACCTCCCAGCATTGTGCTCTGTGGAGAGGTACCCCATAAATAACAGGACAAAGATGGGGGGATGCCTGTGAGCAGCTCTTCACAAGGAAAATTTTCCTGACATTGGAAGGGAAGAAAATATGCACGTGTGGTGGGGAGGAGGGACCCAGAGCGGGTTTTGTTAGTAAATGAAAGCGAAACCACAACTGCACAAAGCAAATGAGACAGAAAAATCACTGACATTATTTCCAGCAGAGCCTGCTCATAAGAGTCAGAATTAAGCCTCAGCTGCCTGGGTATCCATTATGCCTACCAGGGCTTGCTGCATCCTCCGAAGAAATGAGGACCGTCTGCAGAAGCACACAGGCTCTCGGCTCCCCCAGCCCAGAATGTCATTAGCTGCATGTGATTAAAATGACTCAGCAACTGGGATGAGTTCTTCCTTCAGTAGCACCCAATTGGTCATGACTAAAATTTGCTCTGACTTACAGGGTTTTCTTGGGGCCCACATCCTGGTCAAGTTGCTGCTCACCCATCAAATTTCTAGAGAGCAGGTGTCCACATCAGAGAGCACAAGGCCCCATCGAAGGCCCATATCCCCATAGTTGTGAAGTTGAGCCTAATTGTTTCATTCTGTCTGATAACATGTGGTTTTGTGATATTTATAATACAGCACTATTAAAAGGGGAAAAAAAGGGATCAACTCAAAATCCTTCCACCGCAGTTGGCTCTAATTGTCCCTGTCCCACCATTTCCCCCATTCCCAGTCCTGCTTGTGGGCTCTTTTGGCAACAAAGCAAAAGCCAGAATGAGCTGTTGAGATGAAGTTTATTCTTCAGTGAGATGGCCTCTCCTGGGGAGGACTAAGTGCTCTTGGATTTGCCTGGTAAGACTGGAGTGCTGTTTATCTGAGGCTGTATCTGTTAGGAGCAGAGACAGAGGAGGGCCACTTCCCTGGCACACCTTCGCTGCTGCTGTGTGGTGAAGCCACACCAAGGCTGTGATCACCTTCCCCTTAATTTCATCAATTAATGCCACTGGTAGACCGAAGTTGACAGGGCTCTTTCTGGCATCTGGGAAACGTATGCAAACTGAGAAGAAAGAGCTGTTCTCACATCTCTTGAATTTCTTCTCTTCCACTCGTGGATTTGCAGGGGTTGGATTTGCAATCCCAGGACACTTGTTGAACCGCATCAGTCCCCTCCCCATGATGACTGTTGCCAGGAAAATAAACAAACAGAAAGAAACCAACAGCATCTGCAGGACAGCCACTATTGTGAACCACACACGGTCAGAATACAAACAGCTTTGGAGGGTGAGAACGGATAGCCTGTGCTCTGCGATGTGAGCCACTGGTCCCGGTGCCTGGAGCTGTGTCACACTGAGCTAACCTCAGGAACTGGAGATGCTGGTCATCCATTCCCCAGTGCTGGGCATCTGCCTGAGTATGGGATGCATGGCCAGGGAATTGGGACAGGGAGTTGGGACTGAGTTAGAATTTATTGTCCTTCCCTCTCCTCTCTCCATAGATACTGAAGTGGGGGAGGGGGATGGTGTCTCTTTTTTCTTTTTTTCCTTTTTTTCCTCCCAAACTGAAACTAAAAACATCAAAAGAAGCCCAGAATGACAGGAATACCTGAAGGTGANCTGAGTTAGAATTTATTGTCCTTCCCTCTCCTCTCTCCATAGATACTGAAGTGGGGGAGGGGGATGGTGTCTCTTTTTCTTTCTTTCCTCCCAAACTGAAACTAAAAACATCAAAAGAAGCCCAGAATGACAGGAATACCTGAAGGTGAAGAGCGCTCGGTGGGGACGGCAGGACAGCTCCTTGGTACGTTCAAGGCAGCTGTTGGATGGACTTCCTCCCACACCAAAGGATATCTGTGGAAAGGGTTTTCCTGCATGTCCCCAAACCCCCACAGCCTTTTCAGGCAGTTAACCCTCTTCCTTCTTTTTTAAAATTCTAAGTTGCATTCAAAGCCCTCAAAACCACTCCAGCAAACAGCTTCCCTGCACAGAAATTATCGGTGTGATGGAGAGGAGGTTCGTTGCCATGGCAGCATCCCTGCTCCTTTGCCAGGCAGATCTGGGGGACTTCACCCCCGGTACCCACTAGGGCAGGGTATGGGCACACAATCCCAGCCAGGAAGGACATTCTGGGGTCCCTGGGGGCTGCATCACCAGCCTTACCCTCTAGGTAAGTGCCTACTGGCTCTATAGCAGCTGCTGTTTCGTGATAACAAGTCACCAGCAGCATGTGTGACTGGAAAGAAGTCCTTTTCCTCTCCCTGGGAGCGTGAGGGGTCCTTAATGAACAGCATGGGGCAGGGGTGCAGGTCTATCTCCAGCAGTTATCTCCCAGCCTTTGCACTCTCCCTCGCACCACCCTTGCTGGCCGCATCCTTCTCCTCTTGTGGTGGCTGCCTCCTGTGCTGGGAGAATGACTTAAACATTGCCATGGCATTTTGTATTTCTGTCTGCAGCACTTCTGGGGTTTCTTGTTCTTGTGGCGTCCTCATGCCACTGGGGGGGCTTTTCAGCACAAATCTGCATTATTTCCCCCCTCTGTGGCACAATGGAGACAATGTTATTAAAAAAGTGGTAATAAAAGGAAGGAAAACCGCTCGTGTTTAACCTTTTGCAGGCAGCAGGGTGAGTCTGGGCTCACCGTTGTCAGGGGGACAGGAGCAGAGCTGCCTACATGCCCGCGCCGGCTGCCTGCTCCAGGCTGCCCGCTGGAGCTGTCAGCTTCCATTACAGCCCTGAATGGAGGCAGTCGTCTTCCTGCACAAGGAGGCTTTATTCGTTTGGATGGGAAACAGAAGAAGTGGGAGAATGAGGCACTGCATGTGCTTAAATCCCCTGGCTGTAATGTTTTGATGTATAATTTTACAGGCAACCAACTCTTAGTGAAATGGGTAGGGACCCTCGCTTTGGGAACCACTCTTCCTTCTTCATGAGCATTTCCTGGGATAGGAGTGATGGAGACTTTGTCACCTGGTCACTGCTGTTGCATGACTGACTATGCAGGAATTAGAGCATGTAATGGTTCTTTTTCCATCCAGACATCCTCCAGCCTGAGTGTTGGTGATGGATGCAGCCCCTCCATTGTACCCTGCTGGATAACACAACGTGATACCTGCTAGACGCCATTCCTGGGGCTGCAGAACATGCTGCAATGTGCTTCTGGCATGTCTTTGAGTGTGTCTCATTTTATAGGGCTTGTGGTATCGGCTGTCGAGGAGTTCGTGCCTAACATCGGGAAAATGCTTCCTGGCAGCTGTGCCGCAGTTTAGAGTTTGCAACCTGAACAGGGGGACCCATGGTGGGGCTGTGGGGACTGTCCCCGTGCCTTAGGCAGGCAGGAGAAGAGCGGTCTGCAGATACTGCCTAAGGAGCAAGCAGGAGAGCAGTGTGTGACTGCAAAGCCCTGCAAGTAGCAGAATCCTGTCAGATCAAAATACCATCAGGTGATCTACAACTGACCCAGCAGTGACGGAAAACTCTTCCCAAACTATGCTTTCCTTTTTCTGTTTTCTGGAGAATTTCGGAAACATCTGTGCCTGACTCTCATGTTACTCTTATTTTGGTGTCATCTTTGACTTTTTTTCCGTAGGAGTAATTGTGATTCCTTTCCCCTCATGTGTTGTGAGTGTATTGCATATCCATACCGCTACCTACCCAGCACTTCACACTTTATTTCTCTCTGAACTCTTGGGTAAATACCATCCAGTCTTGGTGATTTACTACACTTTCTCCAGTTGCTCCCTGATTTCCTCCTTAGAGACTCCCCTCACCGTTAAGGTCACGTTCTGATTTCCTATATACAATGCCTTTGAAATGGAAACGTTTCCCCTCATTGTCTTCTACAGCAAAGATCAAGATGAAAAACCATGCTTCTTCTGGCTTTTCCACTCCTCATAACTGTCCTCCTCCCCCCAGTGTCCAAACATATGACACAATCGTACAAGCAGCATCTTGCATGTGAAGTTCTTAAACACTTTTCCAGGTTTGTTCTGGCATCTCTTGGTCTTGTTCTCTTACACCATTGCTTCCACTGGTGTGTTTCCAACCCATTAAGAAGTTGCTTTCTGATCTATGAAGAGGCTTTCCAGCTTAATTTTAAAGGGGGATTTTATGTAATTCCGGTCAGCATAAATTGTATTGCTATGTCCCAGATGGATTCCTCTTCTTTTGTACTCTGTGCTTGACTCTCCTACATGCACAAGCCAGGTGGGCCCCATCCACATGTCCAACAACTGCCATGCTCAGATTGAGGGGCCAGGTGCTCGTGTTCAGCCCACTAAACCTGCACTGTCTCCAGGAGTTTGTCGTGGCTCTCTGTTGCTCACAGAGGACATGTTGGGAGAGGAACCTCTTCTTTGAGATGCTCATTGCTGGGCTGGATACAGGCTGGGTGCCTCAGCCTCGAACCCTCCTTCTGAAGCTCAGTTCTCATCTCGTGCCAGGTCTGTGCCAGCAGAACACCACTGAATGCAATTTCCTGGTGTTCTGCTTATTAACAGTTGCCCACAAAGATTTTCAAGTCTCAGATGTGTGTCCAATCTGTTGGTTTGCGTAGGGTGATCAGAAGAGCCCAAAAGGACTTGTGACTATCTTGAAATGGTTTAGAAGCTTGCTTGGATCACTAATATTTTGGAACAATAACATTCCTTGAGACTTCAAACCAGTCCTCTCCTAATCTGAATGGGTTTTAAAAAACAAACATGTGATGGATAGGATTTGCTATATGCTGGGGGGGAGGTAAGGTTTCTGCTGCAGCTCAGCTAGCAGAGGGTGTGGTGTAACGTGTACTGAATTATTTTAGCTGTAGCATGTTTTATTCTGTGCCATTTTCCACAGTCGCTCCTGGAACAGGAACTCCGTAACATTTGATCCTTTAGACAAACTTTCAAATCCATAATGTTCAAGTGGGTTTGAAATTAAGCGGAAAGAGTTTGTTCATCCTGAGGAATCACTGAAACGGATTAATAAGAGCTCCTTGTGTTACACTGGGAATCCTAAGAATCAACCAAGAAACAACCATATCTGAAAGAAAATGAGGATTATTAGACAAAGTGATGCGCTTTGACACACCTCACTTTTGCTTCTCATCACAGGGTAGCGTTTGTCAAAGGGAAGTCTCTGGTTCTCATTAGGGTTGTCGCTGGCATTGCCTGTCACTGGTATCAGGAGATCATTACACAGACCCAGTGGCTATTACTTTTTTATTAGTAATGAAATCGGTGGCACAGAATTGATACAAATCATTAGAAGCATCTGATAATTCTCCAGGTCAGAAAGCCCAGCTGTGGCTCAGCACGCTTCCCAGATTATTTCCCTGTTTTACAGTTGCCATTGTCATGTGAAACCTCGACTTCTACCACAAGATCAGCTGAAACACTCAGAGCCATCTCTTCCTCTTCTGTCAGCAGCCACACTGAGAGGTCTCACCCTGTAGCTACCAGGACCCTCATAGTGAAGTCTCCAGGACCCACTGGTGGGAACTGGGAAGAGGTGGCTTTCTCCTGTGCTCTCACTGCTGGGAAGAAAAAGGAGCAGCCCCTTATCAAAGGCTGCACTTGATAGTCACTGGGAAAGATCTCTGTACTATTCAGCTGTGCTTTGGTGGAAAATAAGGGAAATTTAGGCAGAACAAGTATTCATGTGTTGGGTGGCTTCCAGCTCCTTCTCAAGACTTCTCATGCAGTTCTTCCTCATCCCAGATGGAGCTCTGACAAACACAGAGTTATAGATGCACCTGAGCCCCTGGCTCTTCCTGAGGGTTGCCTGGCTCTTTTGCATTTTCACTTTTCCCAGATGATGGGGATCCTTCATTTAGGGAAGAGTTAGAGCACACCCAGTCGTCTCCAATCATTCTTGGAGGCGTTTGTTCTTCCCTGGGCTCGAGTCTGAGTGTTTGTATTGAGAGATGAGCTGATGGGGAGCATTCCTCACCCCTGGATGGCAGCGTCAGGTCACAGCATGGACAAGGTACAGACATATCCATGCAACAGAAATGCCACCATGCAGTCAGCCACATACCCCTTCCCACCCTGCAGCACAATTCCTGTGAGATGACTTTCTGCGAGTTTTCCACATCCACTTTCCGCATTTATTTCCCAGTCAGCAGGAAAGAAGGATGCTTGGCAGGTCCTCTCCATTCGGGAAAGCCTTCCCTATAAAACAGAAAGGAACAACCAACAGTATTAAGGGTGTATACATTGTTCATTAAGATGTCTGAGCCTGAGCGCAGTCTCAAGCCAACAGCCCAGCCAGCTGTGAAGACTGTTTGGCAGAACAGTGGGAGCCAAGGAAACCTCTCTCCAGCAAGGCAAGCTTGCCAGAATAATATCATTTGATGGACCTTAGGGGTCACTCCAGTACTTGTGCACCATAATGATGTCAATTGGCTTTGCGGTTTGCAAAGCCCCTTCTCAGGATGGATGTTCCCAATGCTGCTCCTTCACACTACAGCTGGGCAAGGATGGGCCTCCTGCAAGCTGGGGAGCAGGGAGGCTGTACCTCATCACTGATTCCCTGTGTTCAAAGCAGCAGCTTGCCAGGAAGGTGGATGGTGAACCCCTTCCAGAGGTGCTGATTCTGGAAGTTCCTGCCAGGGGCCGGTCCTGCTGGCCACAGCTGAGCTTCATGGCAGAGGAAGATTTCCAAGCCTGTCCCCGAAATGCCCTGCACGGGTTCAGATGAGGGTAACTTTAAAATGAAAACAATTTTATCTTGAAAAGTCAGAGGGTCTCTCGTAGAGAAAGCGATAAAATGAAATGTCTTAGTTCAGGTGAAGTTCAGCTCCTTTAGGGGCAAAGGAGTTCACAATGCAGCAGAAATCACACAAACAGGTAAAGCATGCTGGGGGGGGGGGGGGGGGGGTTTTTTTTTTTTTTTCTTGTTTTTGTTTTCAAAACCT
>NDXB01012182.1:96815-111826 GCA_002631895.1 Agapornis roseicollis
ACCAATGAGGGATGGGGGGGGGGGGTGTCACTTAATTTGTTTCCTTTCTTTTGTTGGAAAAAAAATGCAAATAGCAATTTGGGTTTTCAGCCAAAACAGATTCATAAAACCCTTTTGCAGGGATGGATCGTTCCCCATTAGTCCTGCAAAAGCCACTGAAAACCTTTTTTTCTCTAGCTTCATTTTATGGGGGTGACTTCTACGCAGCCTTCTTTCTGAAAGGGTAGCATTTATTTAACAGCAGCCCGTGTTTGAGGTAACCAAATCCACAGAAGATTCCAGTGATATATACACTCTAAAAAGGAAGGGCTATTAAAGAGATAAGATATTTGGAGAACATACTCTCTGTAGCGTTAAATAGCGGAGGCGGGAGATAACTTGGGAGCTCTGGTGAAGCCACCAAACATTATGTGAATATAACTGTTAGAAGAATCAATTTTCCTTACTGCAGAGATTGTGTTTTCCTGAGTGTGATGTTTATACATTGGCTCCTTTCCCACAACACAGACACATTAAGCTCTCGCGTAGGGCCCCATCCCGCGCTTGCTGCAGTGCTGGAGAGGCTCAGGGTGAGTTTGCAGCAGGAGCAGGGAATACCTCGCTTAAAACCTGCCGTCAAATACCACGCGCGTGGGTCATGCATCCCACCTGGCAGCTGCAGCACCCACAGAGGCACCACCAACTCATCACATGGATGATTCCGGCACCATGGATACGAGCTCTGAGCCTCTTTCCCATGCAAAGAGGGCTGTGCAGTGCAGGCGGATGGCATGGCAAAGCCTGCAGCTTGCACAGCACGCCAGGACATCCAGAGCTGCCTCTACCCCAGCAGCAAATAGCTTTAAGTGTGCAGAGCCAGCTTTAATGACAGTTATTTACAGAGTTATATGGGCCATATCCAGCACTCTTGGATCAGCCCCCAATCTCATAATGAGATTACCAAGTTTATTTTAGTTGAGAAAGACACCAATAAAAAGGATTTAAAAATCCCTCTGTGTCTAGCCATACCCCAGAGCGCCCAGCCAGTGGGAGAGCTCCTAAAACTTCCCAGTTTGTTTTCCTTTCGGAGCAGAGCCGAGGCTGCTGCCTCCTTCATTTCTGTGCATTAGCAGCGTCTTCCCAGGTTGACCCCATGTATAATGGATGTGCTAAAATCTTCATGTTCTGAATAGAAACTGCATTATTCATGGCTCTGCTTATAGTTTGTCTTTAAAAGCCCTGCAGCCTGTTAATGAAATGTTGTAATTTTAACATCAGCTAAGGCCAGATATTTTTGTTTAAATTTTTTAAAAGTAATCTCTGTGGATTTTCTCCCTATCCTCCCCCTCTCTTTAGAGTCTCAAGCCCGCTTGGAAGATGGGGTGGCCGTGGTGGGAGACAGAGGCACCTGAAAAGTCATGGAGGTTTGGGGAGCAGTGGGAGTTCCAGCCACACACAGGGTCCATGCACTGCTCCCAGCCCCGCGTGTGATGTCAGAGGTGTTAAAGTCTCCAACAGACCAAGGGGAGAGGGGCACTACGTGAAGCACCAGCTTCTTGATGCACCCGGCACGTGCACCAGGTGAGTGCCATGGAGCCTGTTCTAGCCTTGGGCAATGGTAGCTTCACCTGGGAGGGTTTGGGTTGAGTTACCCCAAAGCTTTCTTGCAATTTTCATGTAACAAGAGAAGGAGGAAAGATAGAGCTTAGGTGCCATGGGGTAGAGTCATGGTAAAGCATGGGAGGTGTAGGCAACAGGTGGTGGCTGGGGCAGAGAGGTGTGGGGACACCACAGCTGGTCATCTCTACCAACCAGTCTGAAGCATAGCCATCTCCTAAGGCTGGAGAGATGGAGCGGGGCTGGTGAGCCTTGCATGTGCAGAGGCAGGGCAGGAGCCCCAAAGGTTCTGCTTTTGGGGTGTAGGAGTGCAGCACCCGCATGGGCACAACCCCAGCCCTGTCCATGGGGCTGCTCTGCTTCCACCTGCAGTGAATTTGGCCTAATGACTTAAACACAGATCCTGTTTCCATGCAAACATCCCAAGTGTTCTGTCCCTGGTGGCGGGGAAACTCCTTAAATCAAAGCTGAGCAATCTGATAGCCGGGTCTGCAGCTATGTGCTTTATTGATCACATCTGGGCTGCTGGGCCCTGCTGGGATGGGACGGGGCTGCAGCAAACTGTGGGCTGGATCCCTGGGGACACATCTCTTCCCTCCCTGCTGCTCCATAGCCCTGGCTCTGCACAATCCTTGATGCTGAGTACTAGAAAGAAAGAGAGAAGAAATGCAGCAAACTTCTGACAGCACAAGCCTTTCTGAGCATAATACCATGGATTCCTTTTGTTTCTCAAGTTCCCATGGGTTTCTAAGTGCATTGAGTGCGGTTATTATTGTTTGGTATGGTTTTGTACTAATTCCCTGTTACCTCTGAAGGTTTGGTATAAAAAGGTTTGAAAAAAAAACCCAGGGATTTGAGGAATTTCCCTTTTTCTGCTCTTCAAATGTGATTAAAACCAAATCTCTCCTCCCCTCAGCAAAGGGCTGCGACGTGCCACAGCACTGGCTTGTGGGTCTGTGCCATGCCTGAGCAGCTTCTCAGGAGCCCAGGCTCATTCCTGACCTCTACCTAGTATTTTCTGGTCGTTGATAGTATGGGATGTGCCTGTGATGGTGGGCCCCATACAGCTGTCCCATCACACTGCTATGTGTTGCTGTCTGGGATGCAGTGTCACGAGTAACATTGCATCTTTCTGCCCAGGTTTCAATTATGTGAGAAGCAGTAACTAGAGATTTCACAGCATATGGTCACCAACAGCTTGCTCACCTTGGGAAGGAGGAAGGGAAAAGCAGGATGGGGGTCCTGGGGAGGAAAGCAGGGAGGATAACCTGCTGTTAGCCCAGCCAAGGAAAGGCAGAGTGGGCTGTGCCAGCCCTGAGGTACCCAAACACAGATGCTACACGCAGGATGGTGCTGTTCCTAAGTCCTCCTTCCCTGCCTGTCAAGGGCCTCTGAGGAGAAGCGAGTGGCGCAGTGCCTCAGGGAGGCAGCAGCCATGTCCCATTTCAGAGGCAGGATTCTTCCCGTCACATTGTTTTGTCTGTAAGCAGGTCACCTCTTGTTTCCATGATATCACATTTCCAGGACAGCGCTGCCCGCAGATCTGCCATTCATGCTCGATTGGAGAGCCGTTGTTGCCTGCAAAGAGTGAGTATATAAGTGATGTCTTAATTCATTGCACATCCTTAAATAAAGGAGAGAGAAATAAAAGGAGAGGCTCAAGGTCAACATTCATTGCTGAGTGAGATTTCTTCAGCAGATTGTCTAAAATAGCCTGGAAAAAATAAATAAAAGCAAACTGATGGACATACTAGGGGGGTGAAGATAAAAGAAGAACCAGCTTGACTGCCAGCTTGGTGTGAGAATAAAACCCCTGCAAAAATACTCTGTCATGGCTTAAGCCCAGCAAGTGACTGCTATAGCTGAACTCAGGGCATATTCTCAACAGGTATTTTAATGGCTGATCTGAATGCTTAAGAAAAATATAGCTGCTGACTTGACCATTGCAGATGCTGAAGCCGTTTGTGCTCGCCTGAAGCTGAGAGAATCCTTCAAAATTTTAATGCATAAAACTCCTCAACTCTTGCTGGAGCTGACCAAATTAATTTGAAGTCAAAAGAAAGATTCTCCGTGGGTTCCTTAAGCATTGGATCAGGCCTCCTGAAAGCCTTTAGGAAGCTTCTGTTTTGCTTTGTGTTCCACAAATATTCTTAGGAGCACTTTGGGGGGTTGTTAACTGGGATTTTTGGTGGCAAATGAACTTTGCAGACTGCTGGCGTGATGCGTTTGGCCAGAAATGCTTCCCAGAACTAGGCAGTTAATCCCAAGCGCCTCCTGCTTCCCACTCTTTAGGGAAGTATTCCCTTTGGTGGACAAAACAAAGTTATGCACACAGGGAGACAAGTCACAAATATCACTAAAGGGACTAATTTACAAGCTGGCGTTAATATAACAACATAGAGCAGCAGAGCAAACTCAAGAAATCAAATAATGACTAAGAAGTCCCAACTGTAGACACTTTGTATGTGAAGTACAGGGCCAGAGTCAGCTGTGGACCGTGCTTTCCAACTCACAAGTACAGCACCTCATGTGCTGGCAGAAAGACATCCCGGTTTAAGGAGCTGTAATTATTATTTTGTTGGTTTTTAATTTAAAATATGCATTTGGAAAAAAAAATGTACTAAAAAATGGTAAAGTATTGCAGGGATGGGTTGGAATTATTGCAGGAGAAACTGCAAGTCTGCAGCTGGCTGCCTGCAGAAGGCAGATTGGAACTATGGCATTGCTCTGTGGAGCTGGATCACCCATTCCTAAGGCACCCGGTCTGTTTTTCCCAGGTTTGAGGAAAGCAGGCCTGGGGAACATGGAAGATACCAGCCATCCCTTGCAGCAGCAGCATCCTCCTGCAAGAACATGCTCTCCAGGCTGGAGGAGGAGTGGGAGCCTGCAGCCCCATTTCCAGTGGGACACCTCCAACCGCATCCCCTTGTTTGCTGCTTTCGTGGCTGTTTCCAGTGAGACTCTAGGTAACGAATGCATGTTACATTCAGGATGTCAGGTCATAAACAGTGTCAAAACCAATTCCCAGAGCACGTGTGTGACAAACATTAAACATCAGCTGGGCATCCGTGTTCTGATGTGACACAAACAGACCTACACAGAGGCAGGGGAGAATCAAGATGCTAGGAGAGAATTTTTTTGCCAGATTCTTGTCCAAAACATGACTTTCTGGTCAAAAAGAGAATACTGCTTAAAATAATAATAATAATAATAATAATAATAATAATAATAATAATAATAATAATAATAATAATAATAATAATAATAATAATAATAATAGTTAAAATGTAAGCAGATGCCTCGGAGGATAGTTCATGAACACAGTGATTACAACCATGCTGACAGCTTCCTGGCATGCAGAGCTACCAAAACTGATAACACTTGCAGTGGCAGGATGCAGGAAAAGCTGTTACGCACCCAGGAGTTTCTGACCATCAAATGCCACAAAAAGCAAGTGTCAAAGTGTCCTTTGACAGCAGGATGAGCTGAAGATAAGAGGGCTGTGAAGAGCACTGAATGCATGCCATGCTTTGTCAAGGTTGGTCATGCAGCACTTCTCACATGACAGCAGCACCATGAGGTGAATTGTGATGGAGGCAAGAGCTCAGAAGTTAGGAAAGGACAGACTGAAGATGTCTTACAAGTTCCTCTCTTCCCCGCATTCATTGTAGGTGTGTGGTAAGTCCCACGCTGTAATTACAGGATCACACAGGTGGGGGGATTCTGTGGGACATCCCTTTATCAGGGCAGGGCACGCACACAGTTCCCCTGACACACGGCTATTTTCCACCTCGGTTTGTCAGTGCGTGTGGGTGAACATAGTTACTGCACTCCAGCAAAGCAGCAGCGAAACCTAAACCTGCACTGAAGCTGTGTTTAGCCACTCCTCCCTGGGCTTTCCTCCAGTGCTGGTTCTGCCCCACCGCTGCCTTCACTTCTGTGAAGCATGATTATTCCCACCACCGATGTGAGTGCCTGCCAGCTCCCCCACTTGCTCACTGAGAGCTGAAGCACAGATATCGCAAGATTAAAAGCATCAGCAATTTTGAGTGCCCGGTTTGAGGCAGATAATTTTTTGATGGTACTTGGCCTTTTGTAGAACACTCTCTAAATTCAAAGCACAGCTCCTGACAGCTTCCTTTGGAGCCACGAGTGTTTAGCATTTCTGAAATCAGCTCCCATGATCTCACATTTGAATACCCAAGGCGCGTGTGAGATGTTATGTGCACTAGTGAAAATCATGGCTCGGAGAGCAGCTGGTATCATGGTCCAAGCTGTGGACTGGTCCCCAAAGGAGTGCTTGAGTGACTGAATCCCAAGCCCATCCTTCCTCTTCCTGCTTCACAGCCTCCATCCCAATCAGGATACAGCATTTAAATGGCAAAGACACAGCAACTTTTGATGGTGAAGTGCAAGCTGTCATTGCTTGAGGCTCAGCACGTGGCCAAGCTGGGTTGTGTTTTCCAGGCAGGAGGACACAAAGAGCACATCCCAGGCAAAAAGACACCCTCCCAGTTTCGAAGCTCCTGCTGTAGAGAAACCTGGTGAAGAGCAAGAGCATCCTAAAGAACCAGTTGCCAGAATTCAGTATATTTGCTCATGATCTTCATTCTTAGGAACAGATTAAGCATTTTGGCTCAAACGCCACAAAACGATTCAGCTCGAGGCAGACACTGGCATGGAAAATTTCATCTCCACCAATTAAAGTTTGGCAAAGCCATGAGCAACTGAAAACACAATCTTGTAATGTGTGGAACGGGATAAGCTCAGTAACCAGCACTGCACCCAGTGCCCCATTTACTCATCTATTTCTGTAATTATTTGCTTAATCACGGAACACTTTTAATACTGTAAGCATAATTAATGCATTATTAAGAGCCGTGCAGGCCATAAACCTCCTCATGTCATAAGCAGAATAATTTGCATTTGCACACATTTCTTCATGCAAAGATCTTAAAGCACTTTCCTGAAGTAGACATCATTAACCCCAGGTTACAGATGGTGAAACTGAGACAGACCGAACGTAAAGCCAATTGCCTCTTTCATTGCTAATGTCCTTGTCTGGCAGATCACTCAGACGGGGCGTTGTGCACCGGAATACACAATTGGCAGGTCCTGCAGCCCTGGGGAGGATCCGGCATGTGCCGAGCTGAACCCACGCTGCTCCATGGATGTTGTTCACCCTTTGCTCCTGGCTGTGGTTATCCCTGCTGTCACAGAGTGACTGCTGGTGTTGCCCTAGCCAAGGCTCCAGGAGAGGCGAAAGGATGGCAGGGGGAGAGCAGAGATGCCATGTCCAGAGAGATGCCCCCAGCCTGAGCAGCTGGATGGAGCTGCACTGCCCCAGTGTCCCGCCTGGGAATGGGACTCAGCAGTCAGAGCCATAGGCAGTGATGAAGGAGACCTTTAATATCCATCCACACAGACAAGTGTGGAGCACCTCGGGACACACAACACCTGAGTTCAGCAGGCATTTCAGAGGCGGGATTAAAATGTTTTGGATTGGATTGGAATTTATTACCATTTACATTTCTTTTGGGGGTATTTGTGCAAGCAAAGCCAGTGCACACTGGCTGCTCCGGAGCATTAGACAGAATGTGTTCCTTTGCACCAGCCATCCTTTCAGCTTCATACAAACATGTGGCTGATGTGGGCTTCAAGTGAGTCTGGGTTGGGCATGAGGAAATCAAAGATCTGGAAGGAAAAGCAGGTTATTTTCTTTGCCTCTTTTCTGCCCCACCTCCCAGATTGTAGAGCAGCTTAGTCGTCCCCTTCCCCTTTCCCTTTCCCTTTTCTTTTCCCATTTCCTTTCCCTTTCCTTTATGTTTCCCTTCCTTTTCCCAGTGGAGCAGTGGCAGACAGAGATGTTGTCTGGCCCTGCTTGCACCAGGAAAGCCTCCACAGGTGGACTTTCCCAGGACTGGAGCAGCTATCCTGAAACATAGACCTGTGCAGCAGGTCCCTCAAGCATCCCTGGTATCCCTGAGCAGAAGGAGCAAGGGCAAGCGGTGAACTTCCCTTCTGCACTTGGTGCTTGGCATTCTCCTTTGTCTTCCCCAGGCTCTGGTTGCCTTGCCAGGGGTAACAGGGGATGCTCTCGGTTCGTTTCTGTTTGCACAGGTGTGGTTTGAAGAGCAAATGTTGCTGTTTATAAAATATTTTGCAGTTCATTTCCTGAGGGAGCCACAGACCAGTGCAATGTGGCAAAACCTCCGCAGCAGCTGTCCTGGGGTGGGTGCTCAGAGAAATGCCTGCTGCTGGCAGCACACCCATGCTCCATCCTCAGCACATCACCCTTGCAAGCCCTGTTAACCCCATGGGCTGTGCACAGAGCAGGGAGGAGGAGTTAAGCAAGACTCACCCAGTCCCTGCCTTTAAAAACCTCCTGGAGAGGAGGGCAGGTTTACTTCTTGGGAAACATTTTAGGTCTTCCTGGTTAGAGACAACCACACAGCCTGGGAACAGGAGGGTGAGAGAAACATTCAGCTGCTCTTGGCATGTCCACTATGGCACCCAGGGGTGTTCAGCTGAGTGGCACACTCCGGTTTTGGCTGTTCCCCACACTGTGTATGCAGGTGGGAGGCAGAGGGGCAGGAGGGGTAAGCATCCCCAATGGTCCCATCCCCAGGATGCAGCATTACCGCTGCACCACGCCTGCATCCCCATGCGGTGCTATCAGCTGTGTCAGGGTCGAGTTGTCTCCTTCAATCTGTCTGGTTTTGATCAGGCTTTCCGTCCCGGAGCCGAGAGACTTCCCCCGATGACAGTTTCGTCAAAACGATTTAATTCCGACACAAATCCCCAGTTTTGACAGCTCAACATTTTTTGACAAAAACCAAACCAAAACAAGGGGCTCTTGGAAATTTCTCAACCAGCTGCAGCATTATGTTGATGAGATTGTACATATTTGGGTGAGGAAAGGAATGGGAAACAACCATAAGCTTTCCTAGTATGGTTCTCGAGGATTGCATTTCAAGGCATGCAACAGACCTGACCAACCGTGGGCCCTTGCAAACAGGTGACTGGGGTGGGATTCAGTCGCTGTCTGCCACGATCATGCCACAGGAACCACTGTGGGAAGGAAGCAAAGAATATTGCAGTCATGAGACTTTTGGGAGGAAAAGAATCAGTTCTCTTTGCTGGAGCCTATTGAGGAGGTTTGCTGTGGGAAGCACAACAGGGCTCCTGTTACCCAGTGCAGCCAGGATGTATCAACCAGTGTGTTTCCATCAGCTCACCATCACTGGTGCTGATGTGCAGATAAATAGTAATTGGCTAAGAAGTACCAGGTATTTGAACCCATCTTGCCTTCTAATATTTTGCCTATGTAACAGCAACTCACTTGCTTGAGACTTTAAGGTCCATCAAGGCTGAGCTGTGTTGACTCCACTTTTCCAAACTGCAGGTCAGGTCCTTCTGCTCTGCCCTGCTCTTGCCAGCTCTTCAGCTCCTCTACTCATGCCTCCTGCACCCTTAGTCTGGAAAAAGAAAGTAGGCTGAAAAATACACCAAAGCTGCCAGTGTGTTAGGGGCAGAGGTGCTTTTCTCTTTCACAAGTTGCCCTGCAAAGAGAAAGAAATTAAAAACATTGATTTTCAGAACTTATTTTGTGTAAAAATAAAAGACAACCAACCAAACCCAAAGGTGATGTTGACAAAACAAAACTGTCTTTGATTTTAATAAGCCCCATAATGTTCACCATGTCTGTCTGTTTCCTCAAACAGCCCCTAGGATGAGAAGAGACAGCCCTCCCTGGGGAAACACATAGGAAGCACTGTCCCAGTGAGGAAGGCTGGATCACAGTGCTGCCAAGGCTCTGAGGATCCTGGCAGGAATGGTTCCTGCAGCGCAGGATGGGACTTGCCTGCACCTTCTGGTGCTGGGAAAATGGAAAGGGGGAGCAAAGGATGCTGCCAGCAGCAATTAAGTGTCCATGACCTTCCCTTCCACAGGGCTCTGCTCAGAGAACCCAGCCATACTCTTGGGTGCTTGCTTTGGCGCTCAGAGGCTGAGAACCAGTTTGCTCATCCCTGAGGCAGCAGAGAGAGGTTTTGGGTCAGCCTACCCGATGTCTCCATGTACCTCCAGCCTCTCCAAGGAGCAGGTGAGGAGAATAGGGCTGCACACAAGGATTTCTAGCCCTTCGGAAATGCCTGGTTTGCCATGCTTTCTGTGTGGGAGATCAGGACAGGGAAAAATGTATCTCCTTGGTGCTGAAGAACTGGAGCAGGAGGGAAAAGCTTGATGCTAATTGAAAGCGATGCCTTTGGGATAGAAGAACTTGGGAAATGAGACCTTAAACATGGCTGTGCTACCTATTAGGGGGACTGCAAAAGGATGGAGGGGGGTGAAGGGCTTTTCCTTTGAAAAAGTCTTCTTGGTTCCACTGCATAATCCAAATTTACAAACCAGCTGAGTTTTAAAATGCTGCAATAATCCACTCATTAGCCCTCACTGCGAACCGGTGCCTCTGGGTATTTTAAGTGGAAGGTGCAATGTGTGGTTTAGGAGATAATTGCTGCGCACGCTTGAACCCCTTAGGAGGTGGAAGACTCTAATTCTGGTGAATTCTTCTGGCTGCACAGGCAGCTGCCTGGCAGGAGGGCCATGCTATGCTCTGCCGTGCTGTGCCTGCAGCATGACTAACAGCTGAGCTCCATCCAGAAACTGTGCTCGGTTGTACACCAGCCCTTCATGCTGGACATCAATGGCTACCCAAGGAATTGCTGGCTTGAGACAGGGGAGTCATCAGGCCACCAGAAGAGGCATTTCTGACCTCAACTGTAGAAACAAGGAGCAGTCCTGGGGCTAGGAAGAGTGCAGAGCTCCTGGGGCAGCTCCCAGCTGGATGGGAATACAGAGTAATGATGCAAACCAGAACTGAGGCTCTGGCTGTGGGCGCCAGGCTGAAATCAGCCCTTTCTGCAAAGGCCAGAGGAAAGAATACTCTTGAGCAGGTCTGTGGTCCTGGAGGTGTCAGGGTCTCAGAGAGCTCCTTGCCTCCAGTGCCAGATCCCTGTGTGTGGGAGGACACTGGGACACTGAGGACCATCCCTTTGGAGCCATGGGCAGGGATATCAGCTTGCAAGGCACCAAGGAAAAAGCAGGTTGTGAAATGCAGGTTGGAGCCCAGTGGCAGAAGCTTCCCTAAAGCAAAATATTTTCATGAAATACCTCTGTTTCGATGAACTGGCATTTGTTTTCAAGCGTATCCCCATCCCGGTGCGAGCTGGAGGGGCCCAGTGCTGGGAGCAAGCCCAAAGCCCAGCAGCATTCTGTCCCTCCCTGATGCTCCAAACCACCTCCACTCCAGCATGAGGCCCGGCTGAGCCCAGGTTCTATATCCCCCACTGCAGTCAGAGCCCCAACCAGGCAGGAATGTGTGACCAACAGATTTTAAACTGTGCAGGAGTCAAGCGTCTGACAAAAGCATCTGGCTGCTCCCAGAATTGCCCACAAATAGTTTGATTTCCCAAACCCTTTAAACTGTGATATTCTAATAACATTTCCAGGGGACAATTTCATGCACACAAAAGATACCTGTGGGCCTGGTTGCCCCTTACTGCTTGCAAGTAATTCCTTTACTGAAGGATTTTCCTTTCTTTCTGAGCAGCATTCAGAGCGGTGCTCATCCTGCGGTGCTGTGGCACCAGCCGACCACCACAATGTACAATCAGCCAGAAGAAATTAACCTGGTTGCAAACATCAGGCCCAACTGACCATCAAGGCTGAAACACAGGCACAACCCTCCTCAGAGCCCCCGCAGGGCAGCAGAACAAAGAGGGAAAACACAAGAAGATTTCTTTGAAAAGCTGTTTCCATTTTCCATAGCATTGTTCAGAGGGTGTGAAATTAAAGCTGTTTCTCCTGGGATTTAGCCCAGCCTCAAAACAGGCACATCATCTTTTACCATAACTGGATGTGCCTGCAGAGCCATGTGGCATGGCAGCATCCCCAGCACAAGAAACCAGGGATCTTTGATGAAGTGCATGGATTGAACTTGGTCCAGGATGGTCCCAAACCTGCTGAACCAGCATCCTGGGGGATACAGGTCTTTGGCAGGGCCCACAGCTGACAGTGGCAGGCAGGCACAGACTTATTTTAAGCAAAGATTTAAAGGCCACTGAAAATGTTCATGCATCCTTTCAGTTCGGTGCTGAGCAGCAGCCCCGGCTCCAGCAGGCACATTTTCTCTCTGGTTTTCTAAGCCTTCTTCCTACATGGGCAATGCTGCCTGCGAGTCCTTCAAAATGTCACGGTTCTGGCGTCTCCCTTTCACTTCTGTTCTTTCCAGCTTCTCCTAGTGAGGAGGAGGGAAAATCCATTAGGTTACCCCAAAGACAGCCCTCCTTGATGCCTCCATCCTTCCATTAGCTCAGTACCCCTTGTGACTCCCAGTGCCGTTGGGAATGGTGTTGCCTTTTACTCCCTTTCATTCGCTCTGTGACATTCATGTGTTGCCATAAGGGGCAGGGAAGGATGTCAATGAGACCCCAGGGGCTTGCCATTAAGAGGAAGATGAGGGATGAGAGGAGAAAAAGAAAAAGACGAGCCCAGCCAGTTCAGCTCGCTCTTTGCCTTTTTCCTCCCACATCAGAAGTTCCTAATTGGTCTGGGCTCTGTGGGTGCATCAGGACCTCTCTGGACCACAGACCCTGCTTAGGACTCCAGCATACTGGCTGCAGGAGGAGAGGCTGGAGCTGCTGCCAGCCCCTGACTTGCTGCTCATCTCCCCCCACTCCCAACAGAGACTTTTATTTCTGCAAAGATGTGACAGAAAAAGGTGGAATGAGTAATTGTAAAGATCTCAAAAATGTTTTTGTGGTGGGAAATATATTCGGGGTAAGGGTGAAAAATAAATAAGAAGGAAAGGGTTTGAACTGATGAAGAAAACAGGGTCTCGTCAGAGCGTCCCGGAGAGACCCCATTTCCCATTAATGGAGAAAGCAAATTGGAAGCTAATTGCTGGATTTGTAGAGGGGTTTTACGTTGTATGAAACAGGATCCGTGTTATGATTCATGCGTTCTGTGCACCAAGGAGCAGCTTCAGGAGGCAAGCTGCTTTAGCAATCAGGCATCAACAGGGTTACTAATGCCCATGACTCCGAGTCAGTGTGCTGCCCAGCACCCACAGCACACAAGAAGCTGGCTGGGAGGTGATCACCAGCCCCACCACTGGAGAAGGACCCTGTCCCATGGCTCCGGGTGTGGGCACACCATTGTGCGGCTGGAGTGCCTGATGGTCCTGCATCTTCCCTTCATGCTCCTGACCCCCCCTTCCCTGGTGCTCCCTGTACCACTTCCTGCCCATTTGCCCTTTCTGCCACCCTGCAGGTCAGGGTTTCTGGGGTGGCAGGATCCTCATGGACAATTGTCACCCAAAGCTGATTGACTGAATCTCTTCATCACTGAAGGGGATGCTCTGGCTTGGCAGGGGTTGCCAGGGATGGCAACAGAGAGGAAACATTGGGCTTCAGGGAGCATCATGGCTTGGGAAGGGGATGAGATGGCGTATTTACTGCTCTTGCTATTTAAAGAGAGGGAAAGAAAGAATTAGAGATAAAATCAGGAGAGACATTTTTCACTAGCCTGATGGCTGAGTGGACTTTGTCCTGGGAGGCTGCAGGGCATCTCATACACAAATAGCTCATGAGATGTGGACCTAGGTGCCTCATGGCTCCTGGGGTTTGTTACTTCAGCATCAACATTGCAGAGGTTCATCTCCAAGTCCTGGTGGGAACTGAACCATCATGATGGGGAAAGCACTTCAGAGCCTGCCTAAACTAGGCCACTGCCCCACATTTCCCTGCTGGGAAACAGCTGAGCAAATTTCAGAGCTCTTGAAAGTGAAACCCAGGTGAGCATCAGTGTCCTGCAGGCTGCCCTGCCAGGCCACCAAGACTGCAGCCTCGGCGAGTCATTCCCATCCCCTTCCAACTGGGCACAGTGAGGTGGTGCTGTTACATGGGAACTGAACACCCCCACAGCTGCTCAGGGAAAAGGAGCAGTGTCACACTCAGAGTCTGGCATGTCACTTTTTCCCATAGTAACAGGAAAATATTTTATGCATCAAACCCAGTATTTTGGCAAGATCCTTCATACACACTTGTAAGTGCTTATCTCCGTGTAGGAAGCTGGATGCTGTAGGCTTTTGAACCCGGATGCTTTTTTGTTCTTTGCACAAGACCCTATCTGATGTATATGCTGCTGCAAAGGGAGAAATAAATACCAAAACATGAATAAATGCCCTGTTGTCTGCTGCACCCACCAGACTGTTTCTGTTCTTAAAATAATTGTATATGTGTTAAATGCCAACTAATTAATGTGCACATATTTAGAGGAGGATTAACAGCAACGTAATCAATGCAGATCTATTATGGCTAATTATGTATGTGTATCTATTACATACCTCCCAATCTTCTATAAATATGTTTTTTATAATCACTTCGTTAGCAGGTATCTAAAGCAATGCAGAGAATTTGCAATACAAGTTAGATCCTGGCTCTGCTCCAGCTCAGGTAATTACACCCTGGCCTCACTCAATCCCTCTTCAGTTTCCCCTGAGAGTATATTTATTTTTAACTTCCTATCTGGAAACATCTCGTAGCATCACTGGAAACCGTGTGCCATGTTGCACCCCAAAAGGTATTGTGGCATGGCAGCAGAGGCTGTGATGAGGGATCTCCCTGGAGTGAATCTCAGAACACACTAGGTATGTTTAGTCCATCAAAAATTGTGATTAGGTTATTATTAGTCCCTGCAGAATATCAGTAACAGCTTTCTTGTCTGGGGAAAAGATGCTGTTAAATAATGAGGAGGATGTGAGAGGCTTGTTGGATGAAATCTATCAATCTATCTGTCTGGGCTCATACACCGCACTCATTGCTGCACTCCACAGCCACTGCCTTCCTCCAGGGACCGATGCTGAAACCCTGCTGGTGTTACAACTTTTGCTGGGTATGACCCACTGTCCTGGGTTTAGCAGCAGCAGTCATTTTTTCTTCTTCATAGTAGCTGGTGCAGCTGTGTTTTGAATTTCAGTTGGGCACAGCACTGATAACAGGAATGATTTTAGTTACTGCTTGAATGTTTTACTCTGACCAAGGACTTTGTGAGTCTCATGTTCTGCCAGGGAGGAGAGAAGGCCGGGAGGAAGCAGGGACAGGACACCTGACCCAAACTGACCCATAAGGTATTCCATACCATAGCACGTTATGCCCAGGATGTAACTGAGTTACCCAGAAGGACACTTCACTTCCCTGTCGGGCTCGTTTTCGGCGGGTGGTATCGTACCCTCTTCCCTTGTTATTTCCTTACCGTTATTATTATTGGTGGCAGCAGCAGTGGTTTGTGTTATACCTTAGTTACTGGGCTGTTCTGATCTCAACCCGTGGGAGTTGCATTCCTTCGATTCT
>NDXB01012182.1:119999-139247 GCA_002631895.1 Agapornis roseicollis
AAAAAAAAAAGGAAGAAAATAAAATTAAACCAAACAAGTTTTGAGGCTTTTGTTTGTTTGGATTTTGTTATGGCTTTTGTGTGTGCGTGAATGCGTGTGTGCGTATGAGTATGTGTGGAATCTCTTGCTCCAGCTTTGTTCCCAGGGGAAGCTGAAGTAGGGAAATAAAACCCAAAGTGTTTTTTTATCATTGCTCTTCAGAAACTGAACGATTTCAGTTATGCAAGGATCCTTACAGAAGAAGGTAATTGAGATCACGGAGCCTTTTTCACCACAGAGGCATTTTGATGCTTTTTCTTTGATCCACCAGTTTTGAGTACTTTATTTAAAGATTTATTATTTTTTTTTGCTGTAGGGCAAAAGAGTTTTCCCCAAACCAGTGTTTTATGGCAGCCATTCCCCCCTGCCCAGCCTTTCCCTTGATGACCAAGGATGTGCCAGCCCAGGTGCAGTTTGTTCCACAGCCCTGCATTAGGGAGCGTGCACCAAAGCCACCGGCTAAAGTGGCATCGTGCGGTTTGTGATCTAACTGCCAGAGGAGGGGAAAAGAAAGTGAGCTCGGCCAAAAGGTATAAATAAACAATGACATATGGTCCGCGGGACCCAGGCAGGGAAACCTCTAATCAGCTTCTATTTAACAAATTGCCTAACTAACACTATGAGCTCATGCCTCAGAGACACTGTAACCGGCCCAGCCCCTCAAGGCTGATTGAGGCACTAGTAAAACCACTAAAAGGCCGGAGAGCCTCTGCAGATGCTGCTGCTGCAGGGACCTTGGGGTCTTCACAGCACCCGGGATTTCTGGCTGAGCATTGAAAATGTGGGGATTCATTTTCTTCTCTGGCCTTGGCTGAGCAGGATTGGAGCTGGGCTCCTCGGCAGCAGGAGGAGAGGGCAGGAGCAGTGCCCCGGTCCCTCCATGCCACCCTGCTCCCAACACGTTTTTAATGTATCCTGCTTATCCCCAGACCAGAGCCACAGACGGGGCACAGGACGCAGGGAGAGATAAGGCTCCTCTCACGTTACCCAAAGCTGCCTTTCCACCACTTGATAGCATTAATTATGACTTATTCCAATATAAAAGAAACCCTTCAGAAAGTTTCCCCCTGCTCTGCCTCCGTTCCCATGTCCATTATGGGGACCCCCCCCCCACACCCCTCCCTGCTCCCCTTCCCTAAGCCCACGGGACTTCCCAGTTTTCAGCAATATGAGATACAGGAGTTTCTTTGAAAACGCTGCACGTTGGCAACTTTCCCACCTAAGTTTCAAATCTCACTGGATAATATTCTCCATATTCCTTTATGGAAAACAGAAATTCTGGCTTTTCTGTGTGCTCAGCATGGCGTCGCTCACCACCGCGCCACATCACTGGGCTTAAAAGGGAGCTGGGTGAAGGCAGCTTCGTCACTGGGCACCATCCTCATTAGCAGCCATTGGGTAATGGTGAAGGCTGCAACGCTAGGCAAAACATTCCTCACAGGTAGCCTGCTTGCCAAGAAGAGCAGTTGCAGGTCAACTGAGAGGATGCACTAAATGGCAACGATTTTGTACCCCTCAAAAGAAAGAAAACTCATGTAAAATAAGAGAGGATGAAACATTTTGTTGTGATGGTTTTCCAGGAAAGCTTTCTGATTTTCTTTTTTTGCTTCTCTCAGAAATGATGTTTTCAGGCAAAATTTGCCTATGTTTAATTTAAACCCACTTAAGAAGCTTAAAAAAAGAAGGGAGAAAGCTTGTGAAAGCAAATGGACTGTTTGTTTTACAATTGAAAATATTATTTTGCTTTACTTGCAACAGGGTTTGGAGGGGGGATTTTTTATCTTGTTTTTCATTTTGCTGAGTGCAAGCTTGTTTTCTGTCAATGACTCCAAAGTCTCCTGTTACCCCTGTGGAAAGATGGGCTGCTGAGGGCTGTTAAAGCCACATGCCTCAGCACTGGGATGGTTATTAAAATCATATAGTCCCCAGAATGGCCATGTGCCTGCAAATAATCAGAGGAGTTCTCCAGCTCTTAGGAATTTCCAGTTTAAGTAATAAGGGATTATCCTGAAAGGGCATGGTGCTGGGAAGGGCTCTGAGGGGAACGCTCCAGTGCTCTCTGGTTCTGGATTCCCTGCTCAGAGGGCTTCTTGGAAAACCTCATTTGTAAACATGGTGAAAACAGGTTTTGCTCCCAGGACATCAGTGCGGGAACAGCACGAATCTGATCTAACCCAGTTCTGTTGGCTGCACCCATGAGCATTCCTCTGAAGCTGCAGGAGCACGCACATGCACCCTTACAGTTGGGGAGAGGAAGGGGCCACTTATATTTCCATATAACTTATAAACAGGCCATGCATGGAGGTAACCAGGTCTGATGCTTTTGTGCATGGTGGGCAGAGGAGACATCCCAGGGGAAAAACCCTTTGCTCTTAGCATCCCAGGAGGGGAAGGGAGCTGAGCACAGAGCAGCAAGAGAATAATGTGCCTTGAAATGTGAATTCAGCCCTAGGGACAGGCTGCAGGGAATAGAATTGCCTAGCACAGAAAAGGACAATAAAGAACCCCAAAAGAGTGGTCCTTGCCCTAAAAAGCCCTTCAATCCATCATGGCTTGAGTCTGACACACAGAAGCTGCTTTGCAGCAGCCAAAATGGCTGGAAGGATCCTGCCCAAGGCCTGAGGGTGTAAAACAGCCCCAGGGAAAGAGGGACTCGGCCCAAGAAGGCGCCCATCAAACAGGTGCGTGCAAAGCGAATGTCAACTCAGCTAAATGGAAATGTTCCCTCCCAGCCCTCTGAAGTGTAACTGCCAGGCTTCCCGCTGCTCTTAATCTATATCACATTGAGTAGCTAAATATATGCACAGTATAATACAGCAGGGCCTTGCTAATCTGCCCTTCATCATTTGGAAACACAGAAATGGCTCTCTGCGCAGCCCAGCACAGGTTTAATAGCGGAGCCATCACACTGACGGTCTCCTATTACCAAGACTTCATCATTTTGGCAAGGGTGACGGGAGCGTGCTCATGAGGACATTACGGAGGATGCACATCAGTAATTGAAACAAAACTGTGCTTGTCAAAATGAATGAGAGAAGTGTTTCCTGCTGTCCTAACCTTGCCCTTTTCTGATCAGGTTTGTTTGGGAAACAAATTGCAGTTGTTAATTTGCAAAACAATTCTCCAGCCATTAATGTGATTCAGGTCCTAATCCCAGGGTGTGCGTGTGTGTCACTGAGGAAACTTGCATCCCCATCCCAGGTGTTGGCTGTGCAGGCTCTGTCCTGGCTCCATTTGCATGGGATCTGGGCTGTTTGGGGAAAGGTTCCGAGACCAGCCTTGGGCTGAGTCTTGAGAATCAGTTATGGGATAGTGTTCCTGTCCTTATCCATGGAAAAACACAGGGTGCCCATTAGGCACCGAGTGATTTTGCCTGAATCCATGCTTCAGAAGGGATGTGCTGCAGGCTCAAACAGCCATCTCTAACCCATGTACCAAAAAGTAATGCACTCTGGCCAGCAAATCTGGACAAGGAATGCTCTTCACAGAGGCTGGGAGCACACCTTTGGAGATTAGCCTCACCCAGGATTTGCCTGCTGAGAAGAGCCCCACCAGCTCTGCTGTAACATCCCCGAGGGGAACAAACAGGAACTGGGGCCCTGTGATACCCAGGTCTGCCTCAAGGGTAGCCAAGGGGTATGCCGTGCTCAGCCACCCATAGCCAGCCACTATCCCACTCCCTGTGTCTGCATTAGCATTCCCCAAATCCTTTTAATGCAGTGAATCTGATAAGGCATCTGCCTGTATTGGCTTTTTTCCTCCCCTCCTTTGACACATAACCCAGCTGGCTGGGTGGTAGCTCAGGGAGGAATCAAACGTTCAGTAACAAATGAGTAAATCAAGTTACCATTTTACATCTCTTTGTTTCCTTCTAAGAGCTCCCCAGATTTTATCTCAGGGAGCTTAATTCTAACAGGACACGGAGAGCTCCTTGGAGCTGGTCAGGCTTCCCCAGGGAAGAGCAGCCCCCACCAGGCAGAAGCAAGCTGTTCTCTGGAAAGCTAGCAGAAAGGGAGGGGAAAGGCAAGTGGAATTGTCTGTGTCCTGTAGGAAGAACCAGGGAGCAGCCAGGAGTCCCCAAGACTGCAAGGAGAGGGCCTGGGAGTTACTCCTGCCCAGCCTGCTGCTAGGGGAACCTGAGAGTCTGCAAGAAGCAGGGTGCAGCATTTCAGTTTTGGTGTTCTAAAGCAATCACATAGGTGCAGGTGACCCATTTGCACATTCACCATCACCACCTTCTTCCATGCACCCTGCAGCACCCTCCTTGCGAGCAGGGTTTGCTGAAGGCTTTTGTTCTCCTATCTCCAGTGTTCAGAAAGGCCCAACACTGACTTCTTCAGGCTTCACCTTCCTCAGTTCAGGGTCAGGCTTCATTGTTCCCTAGCCCACAAAGTTATAATGCCTGGGAATTTGTGCCTTGAAAGTAGGAGCTGCTCATCCAGGCAAGAGCTGAGCCATCGCTGCCACTGAACAAGCACTTTTGGCCTTGTGGCCACTCTTGGTGTCTTCTCCTAGGCTGCTCCCTGCCTTCTACAACCTCACGTGAAACTCACATAAGTTTCCCTGGTCCTGTGTGTATTCCCTTCACCCCAGGACCTCCTGGTCTGCTGCACTCTCTGGTCTGAATATGTAAAATCACATCCCCCTCCCATGGTCAGAGATGCCTGTACCAGACTGGTATCTCTGTACTGGCGGAACTGGGCTTTGCCTTTTTTCTTCTCATGAAGTCTTTCTGTACAGAAATTCACCAAGATTTCCCTAATCCGAAAGATAATAACCTAAGGAATTCCTAGTCAGGCTTCATTGGCCATGGCATTTCTCTGCTCTTTCACAAATCTCTGATGCCTTTCTATTCCAAAACACAGCAGAAACAGAAAACAAATCAATCCACATAACAGCAAGAATGATCAGATTTTCTCTGGCTGGAGTGGGAGAGAAGGAAAGGAAGGAGAGGAGAGATGGAGTGATAGGGAGAGAAGAGAGAGAAAGTGCAGGGATGAGGAGGGGCAGCATTTCTGGACTCATTGGAAACCATCAATCACTGTTAGTGCAATAGGCTATTTAGAGCTGGTGAGTATTAAATTCCAGCAGAATTTGATGAATAACAGGAGGAAAAACATTCCCACTGTAGAAGAATAAAAACAAGCTCTCCCCCTTCCCCCATGCTGCAGCCCCAAGCCAAATATCCCCAACCTGAGAGAAAGTGGCCTGGGAAAGGCTGAACCCAGGCAATGGGCCACGAGGAGCCACAGTGAAAGTGCCAGTGGAGAGTCAGGGGTGCGTGGCTGAGAGAAACAGTAATGAGAACCTTAAAGACTTCATTTTCACAACCCAAACCTCCATCGGGGTGGGAGGGATAGGGAATGGCTCATTTTGCCTTAATTATCACCCAGACTCTTGCTAATTATTAGCAGCTGGAGTGAGTCTGCTCAGATAAGATAAAACTCCAAGCTCCCCAGCCCTGTTAGCATTTGGGGGTTTGGAGGTGTTTCTCTTGTCTGTTGACCTTTGATGCTGACCCTGGCATCTTCCTATCTCCTGCATAGCTGTGAGTGCAGGTCAGAGCTGCCTGGTTGCCTCTGCTCTGAAGATCCAGACCCTAAATGCATAGACCTTAGTGTTTTTCACTGTGTGCTGGAGATTGGCATTTGTTGTATCCCTGCCTTCCCTCCCCAAGAGCAGTCAGCAACAGCATCTCTCTTTAATTAGACAGGCTGGTAATGAGAGCTGAGGGCCCTAGAGGCTTATCTGACATCACCAGGTATTGCTGTCAAACAGACATAGAAAAATGCACTGAGATTCAGCCAGAACGTCCCTGAAATTAAGGAATTTGTCCTAAAAATGCATGGGCTGATGCATTGTCTTTGGTGCCTGTCAGCAATGGTGAGAGTAATGGGAAGGTGGAAAGGAAGGTGTCTTAAACTAGGCTGGTTCAGAAAACATAGACTAATTGCAATGGAGGCATTTGTTTTTATGATGAAGAATTAATTTGGCATGAACATAAATGTGAATGGGAAGGGCTGGTACAGTTCTGGTGACCTTTTCCTGGAGCCATATGGGTTCTTGCAATGATGGATGGGGCACCTGAGCACTGGCACAAACAGGCATCACCTTAAAGTCACATCAGTTTGCTAAATAAGAGGGCAGCTGCCCTGCTGGGTGAAGGCCTAGATCCCTAAGCTGCTGCAGGAGGGGGGACTGAGGCACCCCCATTGTGGGCATGGGTCAAAACAGGCCTTTTTGAAGCTGGCCAAAACTCTCTGGCCCCAGTTGTCAACCCCCTTCTCAGCAGAAGCAGCTACATGCTGGTCTGCTTGGGTACACAACCCAAATCAAAGGTCTGGGGAACACATCCATGGTCATTCCCCAGTGTCACTGAGTGCCAGGCTCTGATTCATACCCCCTCCTTCCTCCAGAGATGCAGGTGCCTTTGTGGGGATAGGACAGCCAATGCAGAGGGTCTCCCTGAAGGCACCATTCTGCCAAGGCACAACCAGCCAGCAAGCAGGCAGGGGAACCTGGTGGCATGGCCAGAGGCTGGGAGTCGGGGTCTCATGGGGCTTGGTCTTGTGTCCTCCTGGGGCATACAGGCAGCGTGCAGAGTGCATCCCTGCCATGTGGCAGCCGGCCCAAGGACCTCTCCGATGGGAGAATGACTCACAGGGACTCCACTGCGGGTGTGTTTCCTATTAGGGCCATTAAAGTCTCCACAATTAGGAATGTAGCTCAACCAGAGTGTGAATCCTTAATAGGAAACATCCCCCATATGTGCATGAGAGGGCCTCGAGGAAGATGCCAGCCCTCGGAAAGGGCTCTGGGGTTTGTGTGCGAGAGCCGCCGGGATGGCTCCCACATGAGGCGGCATCAAAGGGGGAGGCTGCAGTGCTGGGGTCCCCTTGGCCACTTCTGCCAACTTTGATCAGGGTTTGTCTTCTGCCTCTGAAACATTTTTTTCACACTTGTTTCCCAAGTGTGAAGAGCCTGAAGCCATGTTGGAAACTCTGAGACTATTTCAGATTCCTTTGCAACAAAGCCAAGGCCAGGACAATAGGACTTTGATGTTATTGACATATTGGTTCAGAGTTTCCTTGTTTCCATTTCCCAGCATTAGGACAGAGCATAGGGCTGCTTCTTTGCTCTGTTTAATTAGTTAATGTTTGTACAGTGCTTGGAGAATATAAAGTGCTCAGTAAGTGGAAAGCGTTATCCTTATTATTATGCCTTCCCATATTCACTGGCTGCTTTTAGAGGGCCTGCAAAAGCTTTAAAGGAACAAAAATAAAAGGTCAAGCGAGTTTAGTTTATTTTATTTAAATGTAAAATAAGATTTTAGAGCTGAGCAGAGGTAATGGACTGGAGGACCTGGGGACGGAAGGGCTCTCTTTATCTCTGGAGCAGGGACAGCACTGACCACCGAACTGGGTCTTCTTGAGGTTGTTCCCATGCTGCCCTACAGCACTGTGTGTCTCAAGTCTGGCCTTGACAAACCCCTCCCAGTGGCAGAAGAACACTATTCGGCTCCTGGTCTCCCTGCTGAAAACTGGAGTTAATTGGTGCCAGTCATTCGGGATGCTGTTTATCATGTGGACAGCTGTCAGCTATGGATGCTTCCGAGCAGAGGGCACCATGCCACTGCGGGCAGACCTGAGCTGGAAACCACTATGCATGGTCCAAAACATGGTGTGCATGGCAGAAACTACTGTGCATTGTCCAAACACTTGCCACATCCACCAGCCAACTCCCTACGGTGTTGCCAGGCCCCACAGCTCACACCTCACGTGCCAGAGCAGCCAGTCCACAGCACGTTATCCCTTATGGCACAGAGACCAGGAAAACATCCCAGTCTTGTCTATCTGTTTCTCACCATTAGGTGGCAAAGCACTTCAAGAGGCCCTCAAGGACGTTCTGAGGAGGTGAGAATGGGAAACCTCCCCTATGCCAAGGCAGTGCCCCAGCCCACAGCCAGGCTGGGGATGCTCCTGCCAAAGACCAGCCCACTTGCGAGCAGGGCCCCAGGGTTGGGGTTGTGTGCATCTTGTTGGGGCTGTTGTTCCCATTTTCTTTCCCTTGAGTGAGGTTTACCCTCATTGTGATTCCTCTCCCTGCTGGTGATAAAACATTTGATGAGCTGCACTAAAGGCCCAGGCTTCAACAGCCCACACCAACCCTCCCGCCCCAGTCTCTCCCCCGCCAAATATGTTTGTATTTTTAACATTTTAGGCAACAATCTTAAACCAAAACAGATGTGACAATGAATATTTATCTGCAGCATCTCAGTATGGGATTTTCTCTTAAACTCGATAAAATAAACTGCTCAGGATACAGAACAACATTTCTCTTAATATACAATACACCAGGGGCAGGAGGGGAATTAGCAGATGAACTCAGCATTAAAGCCATTTCAAATCAAAAGAGCAGCAGCATTTACATGCGAGGAGAACAGTTGGTTGCTTTCAGTGAGATCCTGGCGTGTTTTCTTTTCAGTTCCTTGACGCATGCAGACGCTGCACAGAAAGGTTATTGCGAACGCTGAGCAGGGCAGATTGGAAAGGGTTTCTCCCACAGGTGAGGAGGAGGCAAGAGCAAACCCTGCATTCCCAACTGGAGCAGGGCACAAGGGGGCAGCCAGCGAGACAAGGAACAGAGCAAGGAGGGGAAGGAAGGAGGCGAGCATGGCTCCAGTGACAAGGACACTGCCACGTCTGAGTCCCAGCCTTGTGTCTTTCCCACGGGCTGTGCCGAAGGCACATCGCTCACTGCATTCCTCTCGGGACACTCCGCATCACAGGCAGGCCAGCTTCACACATGCTAGCTTCATTTGGGTTCATTTCCACTCCTCAGGCAAGTGGGAGCCAGGGCAAAGTGTTCCCACCCACACCATTTTTCCATGGTTGGGGAGTGTTGGTTTTTACCTTGCTGGGACTGATGCACACAGAATGTGCCAGGTTCCCTTGATCAGGACCTCTGGGCTTCCAGGGGGGAATGTGCCTTTGCCCAGCTCTTCAGCAGCTCCCTCTGGACCAGAGGTAGGTTGAGTTCCTGTCCCATGGGATATCTGGATCACAGCAGCACAGGACTAAGTCTGGCGCTGCAAGCTCTGCTCTTCCACAGGGTCTTATGCTAAGGCCTTGTTTTGGTGGGGTCAAATGATGGGGGAAAACTGCTGCAAGCTATGGGATGAAGGCTGACAGCTTGCTCCCCCTCCCAGTCGGACCCAGTGGAGCCGTGCCAACAGCAGCCCATTCTCCCAGGGGAGCTGGGGGCATTTCCAACCTTGACACATTTTGCTCGAAGAGCCGGGCGCGTTTCTCCAACCTGCTGTCTCTGACGCAAATCCAGAACAATATCTGGATTAAAAATAAGAACAACAAAAAAGCCCAACCACCAGGACAAAGCACTCCAGCACACACGTACCTCTCTGCACAAGGACACAGCGAGGAAGCAGGCAGCACATGGCAGACATGAGCCCCAGTGCCTGGAGCATGGGTGAGAGGATGTGAGGGGGCAGGAGGAGGATCCTGAGGGTCAATCCCTTCCTGTGTCTAGGACTGGAGCCAATAAAGCACCTTGTGCTAATGCATTCCTCCTCTCTGAACAGGGAGTAATTCAGGGGGAAATTCAGGCTGCAGTGATCAGCCTTCGTAACCAGTCCCTGGGTAAGCTGAGGCAGGGACCACAACACATGGCACTGTGATGTCTTGCTCCTCTTTGGCTTGGGAACATCTATCTACCTCCTTCTCTGCCAGAGAAGAATGTTTCTGGGAGGCACCTAGCATGCTCCTGAGGGACCTCTACATGACAGGTCAAACAGAGAAGGTCTCCTTTGGTCTGCACAGTCAGCAGAGAGGAGACAGAAAAACTGTGACCAAA
Source organism: Agapornis roseicollis (assembly GCA_002631895.1). Taxonomy (NCBI): domain Eukaryota; kingdom Metazoa; phylum Chordata; class Aves; order Psittaciformes; family Psittacidae; genus Agapornis; species Agapornis roseicollis. Next base: position 129,909 of record NDXB01012182.1, read on the forward strand.
ACAGCTCAACAGCTTCCCCAGGTGGGAGGGGACTGATGGCAGCTGGTGGCAGTCACGCAGTGCCAGAAATGGGCTGTTGACCATTTGAGCCCTGGGGAGATTGTGTTTCTCTTGCTGGGAGAGCGGAGCATGGGGCCAGCCTGACACAGGGGATGCTGTCGGTTCCCAGCGTGTGCCCTTGGCCCAGTGCAGGGAGCAGAGGGTTTGCAGAATCCCTGTGCCTCCTGCACTTTTAAAGCAAGGCCTGGAGAGGCTCCCGGAACCATTCATGATCCCGCTGCCCGGCTCAACCAGGAGTTCACAGTGCTGTCACTCCCAGGCTCTTGACCAGCCTGGCGCACACTGCCCTACACACACAGACCTGCCTTGCATGGATGCATCCATTCGCTGTGCTCCAGCCCCAGGGCTTGGCCAGGACCCGGCTCCCTGCATGCTCTCCTTGGGCACAGAGGGGAAAGGTTTTGGTTTCCCAAGCAGAGCCAAGGCAGCGCCGCGGGGAGCAGCGTGACGTTACCAGCCTACGAGCTGTCCAGCATCCCGAGATAAGTTTGTTTCATTCCCCAAACTATATAAAAGTTGCCTGATGTTATGCTGTAGCCGCATAGCATTCCTTTGTAAGGAAATAAAGTGTCAGTGCCACAGCTGTGAAATATGTGCTCAGCTCGCTCGGATTCAGTAGCATGCACCGGGCAGAAAGAAGCGGCGGGTTCCTGTTTAGGTTTTCAGTTACTGTGTTTGTAAAATATTAATTTTCTTGGTGTTTCTCTCCTTGCCTTTTCAGAATCTAAATATTTGGATGATGGAGGAGCCGTGGCCGGATCTGGTGTGCTGGCCATGGCATCGCTCTCCTCGCTGGGTTGTGGCGTATGTCAGGCATGCTGATGGTCTCCCCTGCCGCCTGCCTTCCAGCCAGCCCTTTGCTTTTTGCTTAAGGATCAGGCAGTATTTAAATACAGACTCCAGGGGTGGAGAGGGTGGCACAGAGCATCAAAAGGCCTGGTAGAAGTTTGAAATAAAATAAAAATAAAATAAAATCAAGGCACAGCGTATAAATGAATAAATAATACCAATAAAAAAGATCATTGGGAAGCAAAACCATTCTTTATGGTGCATTAATGTGTTTTCTCAGCTGCTCTCTTGACTCTCCAGCAGCTCTCGCAGTTCCTGTCCTCAGCACACTTTCTGCTGGGAGCTGGAGGGGTTGTGCTTGCTGCTCTGTCCCCCACATCCCACAGCCCCTGGGGACTTCCCGTTTCACACTGTTTACCGTGCAGAGTTCAGCTCTCATGGGAACACAGAGCCTCCCTCACCACCTTTCCCCATGGCCTCCATGCCCGCCAGTGCCTCATGAGACTTGGCTCTTTGGGAGAACCTGCTGCTTGCACCAGAGAAGTCCTTCAGGTGGGAGATGCCAGAAGAAACCCAGAGCGTTTTGACTCCTTGGTGTCCCTCCTGGGGCTGCTGCCTCCCTTTCTCCTGCAGGTTCTCTGAGCCAACGCTTTCTTCCTGCCCCCATCGTCAGCAGCGTCACGGGGAAGAGATTCATCCCGGATGCACGTGGAGGGACATCACTCGTACAAGGAACTGGTTCTTATCTGTCTGCTGACAGCACTGTCATCACGCTGTGATGAGTGACGTGGCTGCGGTGCCACCTGCTCCCAGCATTGATCACGGGCGTTGCTGCTGCCATAGAAACACCCGAGTTCTTACATTCATCTTCTTTTTTCTTTCTCTCTTTTCTTTTTCCTTTTAGAGTATTGGAAACACTTCTGAATTCCTTTAAATTGTAAACCGACAGCCAATGGGCTTTCCACTGCAGTTATGCTCCTGCCAAGGCACCAAGTCCTGACGCTGTGACAAGGTGCGGTGATGTGTTCCCACCTTATGGAGGTGATAAACCTCCTGAGAAACCTGCTGTCTGGGGGCTGAGCCCTCTCCTGTTCATGACAGGGCAGCAGGATTTGGCCCCCAGTGTTTGCAATGCTCTGTGCCTAATCAGCTGCTCAGCAAAGCAAGACAAAGCGCCGGCAATTTCCTTTTGCTGGCTGCTCATCACCTATCTGCTTATTTTCTTGAGATTTTCTTCTGCTAACTCACTCTGACACCTGCAACTCCACTGATTAATTGACTTAAGAGCTCAGCTAACTTTGCAGGTATCTTTTATGTATGGCTGTGGGGAGAGCAGATGCTTCTCCCTTCACCAGAGCTGCATGGTCCCACATCAGGAGGTCAGAATCCTTCTCAAAGGAAGCCGAGACCCACATGGAAAACCAGCATGTCCTCGAATCACAGGGGACTTGTTCAGCAGCACTGTAATAGATGGACACCATGGAGCAACCAGCAAACCCTTGCCAGGCTCCTGGCCCTCAGTGAGCTTGGTTGATGGTGCCTTTTTTCACGTGTGTCACTCTGGCCAGTCCTCCATGCACATTCTGACAATGAAACCAGCTCAATGTAAGAACCAAGGAGATGTTTATTGATGGGATTTGAGCTGAAACTCAACCCTTTCTCAAAGGAAAACAGAAAGATTTTTCTTCAACCCAAAAAGGTCTAAACAAACCTGACTTGAGAGTCATTTAATACCCTGTCAGCTTCCCTTCCCACTACTCCTAGTCCTTGTGAGCAGGTCTCCAGCTGCCCAACAGGTCAGGGTCCTGCACTTGTTTGCCCAATGTGAAAGTGCAAACCCAAACCCTGAAGTGTAGATACTGGAGCCAATGACCCAGAAGGACCATTCTGGAGCCCAGCTCTGTCTTATGCCCTTGTTGAACAGCAGAGCAGGTCGTTTCCCTGTTCCCTATTGCCTCTGCAGCCCAGAAGCTGTGGGATAGCTGCTGCTGCCTGCCCGGCTTCAGAAACACACAAAGGATGTCCTGGGGATGGGTGAGCAGCACGGATGGGGATGGGCATTACAGCAGAACAGACTTTCCCCCTTTGAGACTTGCAGAAGTGAGGCTCTCTTGGCTGTCAGTGTTTCTCCTGCACCTGTCCAGCTGCCCTCTTTGCTGCAATCTCCCCATGAGCTGGAGAGCGTCCCAAAGGACTCCTGAGCCTCACTGAGCTCTCCAGGCAGTTTTACCATGACCACTAAGGGAGAATCACCCTCACACGACCTTGCTCCCTGCTCAGTGCACTCTTTCTTCGTCTCCAGAGCAGGGCTGGCTTCAGTCATCCAGCAGTGACTCAGTTGCTAGGATGTAAATAGCTGCTGAACGATGACACATGCAAAACTCTTCACCTGAGTATGCTTTCCATTGTAAATCCCTGTTCTCAGACCTCTACTGCTACTGAGACAGCAGGTAAAGCACCCAATAGAATGGGTTTCCAGGAATGCTGCTATCTCCAGGTCTCTCTTCAGCTTCACTTTTCCTTTCCTGTCTGTTGCCTCTTCTTCCTACTAGTCCAGTGCTATAAGCAAATGAGGGAAATCTTCCCCCAGCCTTATGATTTCTTACACCTCCAAAACATGCATGTGGAGTAGCCCTCCAAAGGATAAAACTTGGTCCAGGAGACAAAAAAATTCCTCTGGGGAAAAAAAAAGAAGAATCCACTGGCACCACGTCACTTGTGACAGTTGGGGTGTAGAGGGTGGAGATGTGTTCTGTACGTGCTTTATCCTGGCTGAGCATAAAGTACTCATGATCATGAACCACTCCTTCTTTCCCTTTCCCCTTTCTTTTCCTTTCCTTCCTTTCCTTTCCTTTCCTTTCCTTTCCTTTCCTTTCCTTCCCTTCCCTTCCCTTCCCTTCCCTTCCCTTCCCTTTCCTTCCCTTCCCTTTCCCCTTTCCTTTCCCTTTTCCTTCCATTCCCATTCCCATTCCCTTTCATTCCCATTTCCTTTTCCTTTTCCCTTCCCCTTCCATTCCCGTTTAACTTTCCCTACCATTTCCCTTCTCTTCCCCTTCCCCTCTCCTCTCCCTTTCCCTTTTCTCTCCCTGTCCTTCCTCCCCTCCTTACCCCCCCGCTGGCTGCCAGCTCTCCTTAGGCTCGCTCGCCCCCTAGCGGCAGCCGGCGGTAGGAGCCGCGCCCGCCTCCCCACGCCCCCCCTCTGCCCCCCGGTCCCTCCCCGGTCCCCGTGCGGGTTCGGAGGAGCGGGGTCCCGGCTCGGCCCTGCTCTGTCCGGGTGCCCCAGCGCGGTTCGGCGGTGCCGGCGGCCCCAGCCGTGGGGTCGGCCCGTGGGAAAGCCGCGGGCTGCTCACGCTGCCCATTTTCCCGAGGGCGAAGAGCGGCCGCGGGAATTCCGGGGTCGAGCTTCATCCCACCGCACCGCGTCCCCGTGCTGCCACTGGCAGGGCCGCCAGCAGAGCCCTGTAAAGAGAATGGGGAATAACCACGCAGGGACACACAGCCCATCCCTGCTTTGCTGGGCTGCACGGCCCTCAGCCGTGACCCCGGCAGTGGGGAAGCTTGGCACAGCACTGGACGAAGGGTCCTGCCGGCTGCAGGGCATCCTCACTGAAGACGGAGGGGTGATGGGAGAGTGAAGGAAGGGGAAAGGAGAGGGAGACAGAAACAGAAAGAAGAAATTGAAAAAGCCGCTTTAAATGATGGCAAATACCCGGCAGTGTTTGCTTTCCAGCCTTACTTTGCTATTCAGGAGCTTGAAAGGCATTTGACTCCCAAGCCCTCGTAGAGCAAGCATAGATTTCACATTATAAAATATAAATAACCGGGGTTTGCCACTTGGCGCGAGGCAGTGCAACCTCTGAAGTTTTCTCTCTGTGGAGATCTGTTACAAACCGCTGGTAATACACAGCTTAATGAACCTGAACTTCAGAAGAGGCCCCGGTTCCCAGGTGCTCAGTCAGCAGGGGAGGAGGAGATGGGAAACACAGGAGAGCAGCTGCTCACACTGCTCCGCTTGCCCTCCTCTCTGCACCCACCAAAGGGCTCAGAGAGGCACTGCCAAGGCTCCACCAGGCAATGCCAGGGCTGCAGAGGTGCCAGGAGCCACCAGCAGTGTTGGACCATCACCAGCTTCCAGGAGCCATCACCAGCACCAGGAGCCATCGCCAGTGCCCTGATACATGGCACAGGAGGGACATGCTCATTGGTGCTTCATGGCTGGTGCTGCCAGGGCAGGAACATCAGCTCTCAGGGTAGCAGGGAAAGATCTCCAAAGAGCTGCTCGTGTGTCCTCTGGGGTCCAGCAGCCCCACAGAGGGAGGAGAAGTGAGCTCAAAAGAAGGAAGTCTGGGCTTCCCTCCTATCATGGGGACAAAGAAAGGCAAGGGTGTTGTGACAAAGCAAATAGACCCTGCTCAGTAGCTGGGCTGATGTGCTTGGGCACACTGCCATGCAAAGACCCCCTGTTGCTGCTGCTCCTGGTGCTCACATTAAGCTCTCTGTTTGCTGGGGGGAGGAAGAGGGCTGGACAGGCACCCCTAGCCCTGCACACCCTCCAGCACAAAGCCAGGACATAGGCCCGGTGAGAGCCCCATCCTGCACAGGACAGACCTGCACAGCAGCAGCAGTATGAAGACATTGGAAGTGCTTTAGGGCAAAAGGAGGGAAGGACAAAGAGAAGCTGAAAAAGGCCATCTCCTGGTGCACTGCAACAGCAAACAGTCTTGCCTCTGGTTTTTTGTGCCTTTTGCTTTTTATCTCCAGACCCTATTTTCCATTTCAAATTAGCCCTGACACTTTGGTTACATTTTAAAGACCAAACCTGGCTTATTATTCAAAGAAAACTAACATCCAGGGAGAAGGAAGCCCCCAGTGCCATGGTGCCATCAGCCCGCACCAGGCTGGAGACAGGGGTCCATGGAAACACATTGGCTCCTGCCTTACAACCACCATGCTGCCAGCCAGCCAGCTCCAGGAGCGACATAGCTGCTCCAGGCTCCTCTCCACAGCCTCTGGCCTCTCCCTGAAGATCCTGGGATGAAGCAAATCCCCTCATCACAGCCAGCGACCGCCACTGTTGAGCTGGGTGGGTGAAGCATGCAGAGGAGCAGCAGCAGACTTGGGGTGCCTTCATCCTCCATCGCTCCTCCCAGCTCCCTGGCAGCAGCACTGCTGGAGCAAACCCACTCTCCAGGATACTGCCAGGGGATTTCCAGCTCATCCCACCTGACCCCAGCTCAAAGTGCCCTCGGTGATGTTGGGATAGCTTCCCAAAATCCCACCTCAGCAGCTCTTCTTTCCTTCCCTGGCAGCCCAGCTCAGCCTCTGTCTTTGCTCCATCCCCAGATTCACACTAAGCTCTCGCCCCTCCAGCCCTGAGAGGCTGGGAACATTGGGGAAGGCAGATGGGGAGAAGATCTGGAAGAGAAGACATCTTGAAGGAAGAAAGTAACAACCAGGAACACTGAGAAAGGGATGAGATGTGACAGAAAAGTTGGCCTGAGGGAAATAACGACAGCTAAAAATAACCATCCAAAGGCTGCGATGGGAGAGAGAAAGAAAAGTGCCGATCCAAAGGAGAAATGGGGTTACACTGCATGCTCCTGCTGAGCCCCCAGCCTTGGCAGGGTGTCCCAGTGAGCCTGGAGAGGAGAGCACTGAGGAGGCACAGACCCCCACTGGGTTTCACAGTAAGGCCACGGGCCAGTGCCCTCACAGACAAATCCTACAGGGACCAGGCGGGTGCCCAGGCTGTGCATGCCTGGCAGCCCATCGCCTTGATTACATTTCTGTGTTTCCTTCCTGCCTTGAGCACAGAAAGCCTCTGCCTTTCATTTACCCAGGGACTTCATTGGTATTTAATAAACTCGATTAAGCAAGCGCCTTAATTTGCTTTCGTAATGAAAACATAATTGTTTCTGCAGTTAGAATGCAGGGACTCTCCACTGCAAGTGGCGGGTGCTAGGGAGCAGGATAATAAAGCACAGGAGAGTGCAGAACTCAGGAAGTTATTTGTTCTTCCCCTCAGGAAATAAACGTGTTATCACCTCACCAGGGCAATGGGTACTAGGGAAGAGCAGGGAGAAAAAAGACATGGCTCTTCAAGGCTATATTGCTCCCCTTGTCCTGGTCACCTTCACTCCCTCCCTGCAAAGCCATGCAACCACAGAGCCTGAGCAATTCCTCACCTTCCTTCACCTTGCAGCTCCATCAAGCATCTTGTGTCAGATGCAACCCGTGCTTTGTAGTCCCATGTAGGGATGCACGTGTGATAAACCGGGGCACACCTCTGAGCCTTCCCAGGCACAAATGCACTCCAGTGCATGCACTCGCAAGCCAGGCTATGGATAATTTGTGATTCTGTACATGAGTGTACGCACAACCCTTAGCACTCAGCTGCCTCAGAAGGAGCTGTGCACATCAGCACACAGAAACGTGTCTTACAACAGCCTTAATACAAATAAATGGGGAAAAGAAGTTACTTTGCAAACAGTGGATATAATGGCAAACCCCCAAACAGAGAAACAAACGATCATCTGCACGGGTTTTATGTCATATGAGGTCTCTATAGAGACCCAACAGGAAAAAACTGCTTATTTAATACAGTTTATGTTGAGATATTTCTCATGATTGATGATTTAGAAAATAGTGCAACCACTGCCATCATGGGTGAGCAGCCCAGAGGTCACTGTGGCCATGAGGACCCGGGGATGACCAGAGCCCCTTGTGCTCTCTGAGGAGGACTAAGGGGAAGAAGAACCCTGCATTTGCTTTGATGGCAGCGTGACTTGGAAAAACAGGAGCGAGGAAGAGACAGATGGTCCCATTTTGTATGAAAAGGCAGAGAGGGAAGATGTAACTTGGGAATCTCCCCAGAACAAACCATCTGTGAGGTGTAAGGCCTGTGTTACTGCTGGTATAGCAGGTAGCCAAAATACTCAAGCAGCAAAGGATGCTGGGCTTGGTATGAAGCAGAGCTGCATCTCATTATTGTCTTCCCTTTACTCAAGACGTCGAGGTCACAGGTAGTATAAGCAAGAATTTAATCCTTTTTCATTTGTATGGTTTGTTTAATTGCCATAGTAGGTTTGTATTTTCCTTACCCCATTCTGATGCTAACTGCCATCTCTGGGAACTCTTGTGATTCCCTCTCTGGATTTCAGGAACCCAAATAAACAAGTGTTGTGGACAAAGGCTTTAAAATGTTGGAAAGTAGGAACTGGTCTGGAAACCCCACAAGCCTGTGGAGCTGTATTTCCCACTTGAAGCCTCAATGAGCCATGTAGGAGCTGCTGGCATCTAGTGCTAAATCCTGTGGAACACATGGTCTCAAGTACCCCCTTTTCCCATCAGGAGGGGCTACGGAGGAAGTTCCCCTCCTGCCAGAGGCTTCAGAGAGCTGTCACAAGGCATTGGCACTGTGGGAAGCAAGGTCTGGGATGAGGAAAGCTCTTGGATTACCTGCTCTAGACAATTCCTATCTCTGGAGGTCTCATTCCCTCTGTAAAGGACGCAGCAGCTTCCATCCTTTCTGTACTACATGACAGACCCAGCACCCCTCAAGGAGAGACCACTCTCCTTCCACTTCTGGGTGCACCACAGCCAGCGATGCCCACATCCCTGGGCGTGCTGGACTGCCAGCACACCATCCATGCCCCATTCCAGGCTATTCCCATCTCATGCATCTCACCCATCTCACTGTGCATGAGAGCAGGCCAGCGAGTGTCTGTCCTGCTGTCCCACCTTCCTGCTGCGGGCTCCACTGCTTCAAAGGCCTCCTTCCTGCAGATGGCTTCCAATGCTGACAGATAAACAGGGGCATAAATCTGGGCAGGGTCATGGTCTAATTGAGAGCCCACCCATGCACAGGAATGCAGGACACAGTGAAGGCAGAGGAAAGGGACCAGCTCATAACACGCTGGCTTGCTTGCTGCGGGTAACGTCCAGTTATTTGATGTCACCACTGTTTCATTTATCAAGCTGTTAATCAGACAAGCCCCAGCACTCATTCGGCTGGGGGAGATGCCCTAGTGCTGCTACACCAGGCTGCTGCCAGCCCCCCACACCTCTGCAGACTCCAGCAGGATAAAGATGCAAAGACACAATAAAGGCAGGGATATTCTGGGGTTTGGTTGTTTTGATTTTGGGTTTTGTTGTTGTTGTTTTTATTTTGCAGGGGATGGGCAGGAGAAACAATGGAAGCAGGCTAAAAAATAAAGAGACCGTCCCTATAAATCACTAATATTAGAACAGCATGAAAGGGCTGGGGTCTTCAGATACAAATAAGCCCTGGGTGGGAGTGCAGGAGGCATTGCTGGCCCAGCCATTCAACTCTGCAAATATACATCAGGTCTTCCTGACACATCGTTATTAGCTTTCCTACGCTGAATTGCACAGGGATAAACTTGGGGCTGGGAGAAAAACCGCAGAGATTATTGTCAGCCCTAGCACTGCCACGCGCTGTGCTTTTTCTCCTTCCCCCCCCCCCCCCCC
>NDXB01012184.1:0-16395 GCA_002631895.1 Agapornis roseicollis
GTGTTGGGACCAGTCTTGTTTAACATCTTTGTCACTGACATGGACAGTGGGATTGAGTGTGCCGTCAGCAAGTTTGCTGATGACACCAAGCTGCGTAGTTTGGTGGATACGCTGGAGGGAAGGAATGCCATCCAGAGGGACCTTGACACGCTTGTGAGGTGGGTGGATGCCAACCTCATAAAGTTTAACCATGACAAGTTCAAGGTCCTATACCTGGGTTGGAGCAATCCCAGGCACAGCTACAGGTTGGGCAGAGAAGAGATTCAGAGGAGCCCTGCGGAGAAGGACTTGGGGGTGGTGGTCGNAGGAGCCCTGCGGAGACGGACTTGGGGGTGGTGGTCGATGAGAAAATGAACATGAGCCAACTGCAGTGTGTGCTTGCAGCCCAGAAAGCAACCGTATCCTGGTCTGCATCAAAAGGAGTGAGACCAGCAGGTCAAGGGAGGTGATCCTGCCCTTCTACTCTGCTCTCGTGAGACCTCACTTGTACGTACACAGGTGTAGGACCTTGCACTTGTCATGGTTAAACTTCATGAGGTTGGCATCAGCCCACCTCACAAGAATGTCAAGGTCCCTCTGGATGGCATCCCTTTCCTCCAGCATATCAAACAAACCACACAGTTTGATGCCATCACCAAACTTGCTGAGGGTGCACTCGCTACCCTACAGTTACATAAAAATAAATTTGCAGGAAGTACAACTCTTGACCTTCCTTAGTCAGGAGCAGTTTAAATTCATTACTTTGACCTTCCCATTTGACATCCTGAGCAGCTGGCTATTGACTAGACTGAGGCAGGAAACAAAAATAAATCAGGATTCATATGGCCAAACAGACAATAGAGGGAAATTAAGAAAATCGTGATTTTAATCATTATTGAGGATGCTCATACGGCAAGAAAGTAAAACAGATTTGAGCTTTCTAATATTCAAGGAGGGAGGTCTTCCACTTCCCAGATGGGAGCTCATGTTATTAACCTGTTCAAGAATTAGAGAATGACATCATCTCCTCTGGTTGCAGTTTTGACAGAAGTGCCCATCACTGCTGTGATTGCAAAGGTAATACACCAATTTGCTCAGCAGAAGAGACTTCTTAAAGCATAGAACTTGGTATTAAGGTGTGAAATTGTTGCCATTAGCTCAGGTGTCATGGCTGTGCTACTGGGTATATAAGTCAGCAGAATTTGAACAGCTTAAAATGTAGAAGTTCAGGTATCAAGAGGATCCCACAGACTAAAATGGACATTCGAGGATTTACAGTTCAGATTGTAGCTTGCTGGTGTTCTTACATTGCACTTGAGGATCTCCAGCAGAGTACATGTCACAAAGAAAAATGTATTCAAAAAGAAAATTGCAAAGAACTTGAGAGAAAAAAAATAAATTAATTTAACTTTGAAGAAATACACGTTGTCACTTTTTTTTTCTGCCATAACTTTATCATATGAGTGTACCTCATAAAAATACACTTGGATGTTTCCTTTACACTGGCTTCAACTGTGAGAAAGTTGCACTTGAGAAGCAAAAGGTCATCCTTCTTTAAATGTGTCAAAATCTGCACAACAATGAACCAAGCATTTGGTTTATATATGAGTGGTTTAGTGTACTTATATGAGTGCATGTGTGTGTACTGACAGTTAAAACTGAAATATGGTAAGCAAATTGGTGTATCTAGAAAGCAGGTGTCTTGGCAACAGAATTGCAAACCTCACATATAAATAAATGTCCTCAATGTTTACAAAATACAAGCAAATCCATAAGAAAGAGTTAAATACCTGCTAAGCTATCTTTGAGAAGAGATGTGAGTGTAATTTTCTGAATGCTTTTAATGTTGACAACAAAATACTGAAATCTCTCTTCACATCACAGTAGAAAAGAAAAAATGCAGCTGAAATCTGCAAGGTAAGAGCACCTGATATGATCTATAAAGCCTGAGGTGTACTGACAACTCCATACCCTTAATTTGGTGGGAAAGTAACTCAAGGCAGTTCTCACTGACTTTTCCTGTAACACATTAGTCTCAGTAGTCACAGAAAGGAATATGTTGGGTGTCAGGGATCAAGCTTGATGACTTGATGACAGCTAGCTGGGATCACTGATTTGTTAGGGCATATATGAAGGGTTTGGCTCCTTTTTGGTTTTGGGTGTTGTTTTGTTGGTCTTGGTTTTTTTTGGTTTTAATTGACTATCAGATTGACAAGATAAGAGTATTTCATACACTCGAGGTACAGAATGAGCTTTTTATGTGCAGAACATGATGATGAAGCTCTGAGGCCTTTTTTTCCTTGAATGGCACTCTGTGAAGGATTATGGAAGAAAACCATTATAAGGTTGCATATCAACAAGGATACTTCCTCCTCACTCTCTTTGATTTAGACATGCACTGCCGAACAAATCAAAGGTAACACTTGTTTGCTGAATGTTGCTGTGATGGATCTCTGGAGAGGAAGAGAGAAAAATGAAATTTAAAAAGGAGAAGAAAACCATGAGGAACCAAAAAAAGTTTCAGCAAGTGTTGGCTCTGCTGTCAGTCAAATGAAACAACAATTTGATCTATTGCAAGTTCATAGCCAAGGATGAAGAAATAGAAGCTCTTCCTGACAGAAACAAACACACACTGAGTAATTTTGATTCACTCAATTGTTTGGGTTTCATTGTTCTTTTATAGCTTCCTCCCTGTTCTGGTGATATGCCAATGCACCAGCATAGCCTCTTTATTACATGTATTTATTACATGTAATACACACATTCCATGACACAAACTTATATTCTGAAATTGGTAAGGCTGAGCAAATGAGGATGTTTTCCATTTATTTCAGAGCTATTAAAGGATAAAATCTCTTAATGCCTCAAAAGACCTGACTATTGAACTTCGACCACAACTACCACTAATTAGAGGTCTGCAATGCTTGATATGTCTTCAGAGGAAAAAAAAATTCCTCAAACCAGCTTATTAAAAGTGTAATGCTAGCTCACTGCAAACAGCTGCCAGCATGGGCACTTTGGGAGTGCATGTGGAATGAAAGGGGGAAATCTTCTGCAAATGCAGTTAGAAGAAGGATGTACAATCAAAGCAAGCACATAGATTTACAAGAGGGTATTTTTATGGCAGGATTTCTGAAGCTTCTATAGCTGGATGGTAGTAGATAAGTAGGTAAGACACCTTGCTTCAGGAGTGACCTCTGATAATTACATGACATTTTTCTCTTGTGTAAATTTCCTATACTGACAGAACAAACATTACTTCAAGCTGTGCTTTTGGAATTAGCTGACTTAATTTCATAAAACTGTTTTTTTCTGTACACATCATACCTTAGAGTGAAGGGGCTGAGGGCAGTATGTGGGAAAAACACAAGTGCAAGTCACTACAATATACATAAATAACCTTTACAAGATAAAAATGTATTTAAATTGCTCTCCAAAACAAATGCAAAACTAAAATTGATGTTAAAAAAAGATGTCTCAAACTTCACCTTGCCTTAGTAGAGTTTTGATATTGCAGCATGCTCAAATTGGTGTGGAAGCATCTCAACTTCATTTTTAACAAGCTCCATTATGGAAATCTGTATTGAAGTAAGAGAACTCATTAAAAAGTTTAGCAGAGAAAAATGTTGAATTAACCTATGATCTTTTTTATTCATGACTATCTGTCCTTAGGAAATTATTTGACATTGCATATAGGTGTCAAATACTTGCAGACTGAACTCGATTGCATGTAACTGACTTCCAGCTTTCAGCTACCATGGGCTTACACTTGAATACTTTCCCAACTCTACAGACAGCTAAACCATACCTTCATATGCATAGATCCTGAATGCAGAAATCACACTATAACATCTTTACCAAAGTACATGTGAATTTTAATTTAGTAGGTTTTTTTTCTGTGTTTAAACATGTATGTCCTCTGAAGGAGAACATATGCGTTGAAGTTGAAAGTGGTGCTCTCTATGTGTCCAGTGACAGAATACACAAAGTGCCAGTATTTGTACATGTGTGGGAGAAAGGCATCTAAGTGCATTTTTAAGTAAGATTATTACAGTTGGTCCCAGGATTTCCATTTAGTAGAACAGTAGCTGGTATTGCATAGTGAAAGAAGTGCCTGTTTATAACTGATGAATGAAAATTGAGTTTGGGATTCAGCTCTCCTGGATGAAGCAAGATTAAAACTGATTGAACTTGTGTGGCTTGTTGCACTTTCAGGTTTGTTCACTAAATCTAGTATCCATGAAAAATAACATGTTCTCTAAACAATGTCTGCTAATAAAAATTTACCTGTAAGTGTTCTCCTTAACCTGGAAATTTCATTCCTTCAAATGAGACCAGGGATCTGTGAAATCCCTGTACATGAATCTGCAGGATTCTGTCCCTGCAAAACCTCAAAAATAGAGAAGAGAAATCCCACTAGTGCTTATGAGACCTTCTGCATGGCTGTCTTCTTGTTCTTCCTGCTTCCTCAGGAAGTTTCTTATCAGCTGTAGTCTCTGACCAGCACTGGGAACTCCTGTTGTTGTGCATCCTCTGAGAGATGATGGATCCTCTCTGTCCTTATTGTTGTTATTGTCACCTCAGAGCTTGATACCTACTTAAATTTGACCAAAATTTATTTTCTTAGACACAGAAATTTTATTTCTCCTTTTAAACTGAAAGTGAAATTAATCTTTAAACATTGCCTTAACAAATATTGATTCCAAACACATTTCCATCCACCTTTTTCATGAAAACCTTAAAAAAATGAAGATTTCAAGAAGAATTGATGGACTTAAATGAATGTGCATGTTTGCCAGAAGAAACTCAAACAAACACCAAAAAATATTTTCTTAGATCTACACTGTGTTCCTTGTCTGCTGAAGAGTGCTGTATAGTGAAAGTCTGGATCCAGTTCCTCATGACTTTATAATGATTTACAAAACTAAAATAAGGTTGGTTGAAGGTTTCTAGGAACTTGATTGGGATTTTCAGCTGAGGTTTTGTGTTTGGTTGGTTTTTAATGGCTGATGTTTTGTTTACTTTTTTTTAAAAAGTGATGGGGAAATAAAATCTAAGGATTTCTCTTGTATCTAAAATCATGAAGTCTTCAGGTATATGAGGACTTCACTATTTGTTCTAAATATACATCAGTGTTCTTGGTTCAGTCATTTTTCTCCTTCTTGGTAGCTGGTGCAGTGCTGGTTTTTTGACTTTCAACCTGGGAATAACGCTGATAACACCAATGTTTTTAGTTGTTGCTCAGTAATGTTTACTCTGACCAAGGACTTTCTGAGTCTCATGCTCTGCCAGGGAGGAGGGGAAGCTGGGAGGAAGCAGAGACAGAACACCTGACCCAAATTAACCAAAGAGGTATTCCATATCACAGCACGTCATGCCCCCTATATAAACTGAGGGTAGCTGCCTGAAAGGGCTAGATCACTGCTCAGGTCAGGCTGGGTATTGGTGGGTGGTGTCTTCCCTTGTTATTTCCCTTATCATTATTATTATTCGTGGTAGCAGTAGTGGTTTGTGTTATACCTTAGTTACTGGACTGTTCTTATCTCAATCCATGGGAGTTACATTCTTTCAATTCTCCCCCCCATCCCTCTGGGAACAGGGGGAGGAAGGGAGGGAATAAGTGAGCAGCTGCATGGGCCTGGGTTGTTGGCTGGGCTTAAACCATGACAGTCAGTAATGTACAATCTGTGTATCATATTTATTTACACACATGTAGTAGAGTAGATTCTTATGCAAATGATAAGTTGTTTTATTTTTTAATCTGGTTTGAATGAAATAAAAAAGAATATAAACTAACAATAAATAGAGATTAATTTCACATAAAGACTTCTAAAAAAAGGCAGACAATTTGGAGCATTTTATTTACCCAACATCGTTATATGGCTTCATGAACAAAAGAAAACATTTTTCTAAAGATATCTTCATTGATTTTAATTATATCACGATAAAACAGTTCATTTGCAATAGGTACTGTCATTCCAATATTCCACACCCTATTGATTCTAAATTGCTGTTTGAGTAGTTGTAAAGAGAAAAGAAAATGCAACAGAGGCATGCAATACAGTCTGCTGTATGGAACCAGATAAATCACAGTTTGCAAAATCATTTTGCCCTCTAATAGAGTCAAAAATAGTTATTATGCTTTAAGGTTGCTGCACTTTGTCTAATTTATTCTTCCGTTCCCTAATGGCCTAAGCAGTTTTTTCAGACTTTGAATAGTCCATCATATATTCTATCTATTTTCTGTATGAGAATAATTGTCTTGATTTCCATAACAAAATAATAACACTTTGTGCTATTGTGATAACAATACTGTAACACTCTGAGATATCCACTAGCTTTTCCATCTCTGCTTTGTGCCTAGTAAACAGAGATTTCATCAGCGCCTTCCTAACCCAGTAAATTAGTAAAAAAGCACTGGACAAAGAGTATTTTACATATTAACAATGGTATTCATATGCTTATAACTCTTCTCTATAAAAGGACCTATTTCCTTCTTGCATCAATAAAATTTTAGTTTAGAAAGATGTGACAATTGATCTCGAAGGATGTAGCTACTGCTCACGTATCCATGAGCAGCCTAAGCAATTTGTTCAGATAGAAAGTCCAGGTGTCTTTCTCTGTATTGCAAAGAGTCAGCACTGAAAGGAGTTAGTGGGGTAGCAAAGCATTTTTCTGGGTTTGTCATCACATTAAAACTTGATCTTTTTGTTGTGAATTGTACTCCCTAAAAACCAGCCATGTCTATCTCCCTTCCCAGACCTCTTCATTGTATGCTGTTTGCCAGCCAGACATTTTCCCTCTTTCATTTTTATTTCTTTGTGCTAACAACTTCTAGCCTCCAAAACTTCAGTACCTTCTTAGGAACACCAAGTCACTTGACAGGCTAATTGCTTTTCTGCTAGTAGAAGTTATCAAGTGAATACACTTTTTTCTATAGTAATTACAGAATGACTCCAGGGCAAAATGTGTAGAACAATAAACCTCAGAAAGCAGATCCTGCTATTGTAAATGGATAAAACTCCTTTAATGTCAATGAGGTCTTATCTATTTCTATGGGCAGATAATTTGTCTTGCATTAGTAGGCCATTGGTGGTTACTTCTCCTGTCTTTTTAGTAAGTATTCCTATATGAGCTCCACCTGTCGCTGCAGGGAGGCAATTACACCTTTCTTACCTCCAGGGTTATGATGACCAGTAGTCTCTTAGAACCAACAGTAGCAAATATAATTCAAATCATTCTCTCCTTTGTCAATGCATGGATCAGCCTGCTCACTTTCATTTTGAGAATATTTCAAATTGCTGCTCAATAAAATCCCCAGATGGCAGAGTATTTAGCTTTCCTTCCTCAGTCGATAACAAAAGTATATACCTTTTATTGTCCCTATTTAAAAGCTCGGGTGCAATTACACTAGAGAAAATTTTGTTCCTTTTTCAAATATTCAGTTAAAGGTTAAATTTCTCTGTGTCCATTGCTACTAGGACAAGGACTCTAATTCTACAAGGGATGTATCAGTCTGTTGTTTGTTGGGATTTGACTGCTTGTAACAGTGTGAAGCAGTAGGCATTATTGATCATGTGAGGTCATGAACATAAAAGGATTAAAAAAGAAAAGGAAGGAGCTAGAGAGAAGTTTTTAAACAATTAGCCATGACATCAGGGCAGGACACGTATCTGAAGTATCTGAAGACAAAGCAGGCAAATGTTTTCATCAAACAAGGTCTTGATTCTTTCACAGCTACCACTTGGTATGTAACATGCCTTATTTAAAGAGGTCTGTTTAATCA
The DNA here is from genome assembly GCA_002631895.1 of Agapornis roseicollis. Classification (NCBI taxonomy): domain Eukaryota; kingdom Metazoa; phylum Chordata; class Aves; order Psittaciformes; family Psittacidae; genus Agapornis; species Agapornis roseicollis. The sequence continues at coordinate 7,766 of NDXB01012184.1, forward strand.
TTTAATTCATAGCTTCATTGTTTTTCTTGTAGTTATTCTGTCTACAGGAAACACAAAGCAGTGTTTTATGAAGGCTGCCATTAACTCTGCCAGTGCCCTGAGAGACAACAGCAACTGCAAATAGTAAGCTAAAACTAGAATTATTAAACTGATTATGACAAAAGCTTAATCCATAGACCCATCTTCACAGCAAGAGGTGAAAGCCACAGAGATAAAGGTGATGGCTGGTGGCCAGATGCCTTGGAAGATGCCTTGAAGGCTGTCAAAAGTAGAGTTAACCCTGAAGCTGCAAAAGTTTTTTTTCTCTGGACTGGTCCCATTTTTAAAAACCCAAGAAAAAAGCATCCCTGAAAACATAAGTGGTGGCAGAGCTGGATCATAAAGTCTATATCACAGTAAATAAACAAATTAACCTGCACGTATGTCTAGTTCATCACCAGAAAACTGTGGAGTGTTTGAAAATCCTGTAATCAGAAACAGAAGTAGATCTGTTGTGTGACCTTCTAGACTTACAAACAATCAAATCAACTCTTTGAAGAAATAGCAACCAAGGTCCTTAAGGAGAACCTGTGTTGACTGAGATATGTGACCCAGCCAGGGTATCACATATTTTTGGCAAGCATTTTTTACTGCCAAGGCAGGTCCTAGTGTTCGCCATCAGAACCTTGACGTCTTTTGATTGTTTAATTATTTATTTCTTTTAGGTAATAAAATACCTTTATTACCTAAATACTACTTCTAAGAAAGACCCATGGCAATACACTAAGGTTAAACCAAGAGGTAAATGAATCTTGGCTACATGTATTAAAAGAAATATTAAAACTGAACCTCTACATATGTTCAGAACTGCATTTCTTCCAAAGTCTGGACTCAATAGTATAACTTCTACTATTATTACAGTCAGAATTTCCTACATACTAAAGAAAAAGAAGTATCACTCCAGAGTGCTTCTCATTTTACCTCAATATTGCAAACTGAATTGCAGTTGTTTCTAATTATCAAGGTTAATGTTGGTAACCATTGCTTCTGAATGCATTTGGTGTAGTCAGCTTTCTGCATTTCTGCTTCTCTAACAACAGTCCAAAAACAAGTCTGTTGGATTCACTCCTTCATGTTCAAACAGCTTTTTACTGTTCCTCAAGTCAGGTGATACTTGGTTAGTTTTATCTCTACCATGTGTGATAAGATTTGACAAATGACTTCAAATATACTCTGTCTTATTTTAGTTTTGAATTTGGATTTTTGTTTCTAAGTGACAAAATTACTGTATGCTTTATTGTGCTGCGTCTTGTTATTTTAAAGGTTGTCATGTCATTTCAGATACTCTAATAGCCATTTCCCTCAAAGACAGGTGACACTTGTAATGAATTAAATCACTGTCAGCTGCCTGGAAGACAAATACAAATCTGCCATGATTCTGACCAGACCTGTTTGTTTCTTTTTGTACACTTCAATTTCTGTCAGTAATTCCAGATAAACTTACAGTAAAATACCACCATGGTCACCAGAAAATAAAGGATATTGATGAACACAGCTAACATTTGTGAACACCAATAGCAAATGTGAGCACAGATGTGAGAAGAAAGACTTGGCAGGTTACACATGGAGTCAAATCCATATAGCAAGAAAATTTGGGCTAGAAGCCCTTGAGCTCTCCATAAGAATGCCTGGTTTCTTCTCTTGGAAAGAAAAGTACATTTACCTCAAGATCCCAGCTGCATGTAGTTGTGAAGTAAAATTATGGAATGATTTTGCTATCAACATGGAATTTTACAGCAGAAAAAAGTAGCCCAAAAAGTTGCTCACCAGAAATCAAAATGGAAGCCTGTTTCCATCAGTTTTACCTCTCCACAGCAGTAGTGTTTCTAACATATTCATCAATCTATTCAGCATGCGCATAGAGTCATTGTTCACTATCCTGAGATCAACTCTGAATCTCCAAGTACTTCATAGTCTTGACTATTCTGCAATGATAATACGCTTTGAAAGAAAGAAAGCATATTTGCTAAGTGGATTCAGTGATAAATAGTGATGCTTTTCTCTATGGTAAAAATATATACCGTTGGAACAAGTCCAGAGGATGATCAGGAAGTATGAGCATCTCCCATATGAAGACAGGCTGAGAAAGTTAGGGCTGGAGAATAGAAGGCTGTGTGGAGACCTCATAGCAGCCTTCCAGTATCTGAAGGGTGCCTATAAGGATGCTGGGGAGGGTCCCTTCATCAGGGACTGTAGCGACAGGAAAAGGGGTGATGAGTTCAAACTTTAACTGGAAGTTTAGATTAGTTATAAGGGAAACATGCTAGGTGGCAATGTTCTCAGATATTTCACCCCATAGAGGGTTTATTTGTAAGCAGTACCCAAATTTCTAATCAGACTTCTTTTATCCCCAGGGCACTTGAATTTTGGTTCAGAACAGCAATAACTCCTTTTATCTTCAGAAACAAATAATAATAATAAAATCATCTAGATGGTTGCTTGCTATTTACATTAACTTTTTAAAAGGTCTTCTATGTTCTATTTTATTCAAGACAATTTTTACTTTTTATCTGAAAAATTCAGATTGATACTAAAATTTTCATATTTGCAAAATAGCATCACTCTTCATAATTTATCATTTTCCACCAAAATATCTGTGTTGAAAGAACTGAGATTACAAGAACCTTGCCATCTACAGAAAAAAAAAATAAAAATAAAAAATGAAAAGGAAATTGAGACACTATATTTACAAATATGTATATATCATCCCATTATAAATGACTCTGTGTCTGAACATCTATATTTAACTGCAAATGTTCCTAACAGCATCAGCTGTTTTCAAAGTCCTGGGTTCTCAGCCACCTTTCCATCAGGTATTTCAGGAGATGTGTGAAAATTTAATTCAGCTTAGCTAAACATTTCTGAAATTGGGAATAAGATGATTTGAAAAACGTACATGTTTGTTTCCATACTTTCATGTCCAGACTCTTTCACACATTTCTTTCTGTTTATCTACATTCTTTCCTTTTTTTATATTCCTGGGGTTTGTGCTTGGATTCAGTTTTCAGAAGCGGATTTAGAAAGAGCTCCTCTGCGTACTAGAGAAAGAATGTGGTTTTTTCCAGTTCTTATGTAATGTAAAATGTAAATGTAAGATGATGCTCCTGTAAAGACACATAACGTAATTAACATTGTTTCATTATTGATTAGCTTAACTGCTTCTCAGAGAGTGGACTCCTGACATACCAAAAACTTGTTAAGAATTTCATTTGTATTCTAGTGGTTTTCCTGGATGTCTAGAAGCAATTTCTACTTTCCCCCCTTATATTAAGAAGGAATTTCAAACCGGTAAGTGAAGAGTGTTCAGAGCAAGAGGCATTACAGTCAACATCCCTTCAAAAATGTTACACATGCAGTGAAAATGTAGCTTAGAGATAGAATGCATGCTTGGAGCAATTATAGCTGACAGACTTTGTTTCAGATAGCACACTATTTTTGATATTTCATTAAATTGACAGTTTCTTAGACAAGAGAGAGCCATTTGAATTAATATATTATGCATTTTATATATATGTATATAATATATATATGTATATAATATTGCCATTTGGTTACTGTATTGAAAATATTCACTGCTTAAATACCAGGAGAGCCCCTCAAACCAGTCTGTTGGACTGAAGTGGTGCACAGACCTGTCTTTGGTTCTCTCTCTTGACTAAAAAGATATATAGAAAATGCTTAGCTCTGAACTATGCTTGACCATGTTGGAGTAAAAGTGATAATGACTCAGACATCCCCGGGCAAATTTTGTGAAGGCTAATTCAGAAAATTTAACACTTTATTAAAATTATGAAAAGCACATAAATTATAGAAGTACCTGTTTTTTTTTCAGTTCTGTGCAATTCTGACACATAGTATTATAGCAGGAAAGTAAAAAGAGAGAGATATGTTTTGCCCTTGAGAGTAATAACATGATTACAATAAGACAGTTTCAATCCATTGACTATTTTAAGCCATTCACTTTTAACGTGTGTTTCATTAACTTTGGGGTTGGAATGAAAAGAAGGCTCCTTCATGTTGTTTTTCATACTGTTCCACTTCATTATTAAGCAATGATGCCAAGCTGTTCACCAGGATTGCTGCTAGCAGGCTTAAACAAATTCTGCCAAGTGTGATTAATTCAGATCAAACAGAGCTTATTCAGTAGAAGAGATTGGCAGATAACATTTATTGTCTCTTAAGAAAGTTGGGATTTCCAGAGTGATGTCAGGCTGGTGATAAACTTAGAGGCTGAAGGATGTTCTTTAGAAGAGAATTGCATCCATTTTGATTAGATTTGAAACCTGAAGAGAACCTCATTTACATGCAAAGACTCTTCCATTGGTTAATTTTGTTTTTGAAAGAACAAGGTATATAGAGACTCTTATCAGGAATTATATTTTTTTTTTTTATAAGTCTAAGAACTATGTTTTAGACTATATGTCAATGGCTAGTACAAAGTAGCCTGCTACTGGCCAAAACAGCATCTTCAGGCTGTATGTATGGAGAGGGAATAAAGCAGCCTGGATTCAATTCCTGGACAGGCTGTATGTATGGAGATGGAATAAGGCAGCCTGGATTCAATTCCTGGACAGGCTGTATGTATGGAGATGGAATAAGGCAGCCTGGATTTTATTCCTGGATTTGCTTTGTTACCTTGGGCTATTGAGTCCTACTGGCTTTTGCTCTTTCTGCCTGCTTAACTGTCTAAACTTTTGAGAAGCCCAGGCTCAGAGAACCTCTGAAATACAAAACACCAACTTGCTGGTTTAGGTGCACATCTTTTTAAGTAACAAGAAGATTTTAATGGGGAAACTGAAAGATGTTTAGTCTTTACCTTTTGTAAGAGTCATTATCTTCAGGTCAACTTCCTGGGTGCTGAGCAACAGAAAATCTGTGTTGAGAAACTCATTCAGTTTCTAAGATCTATTGCTTGGCCTTGAACCTCTAACATGAATCTCTGCACAAAGATCTTCTGAGAGTAAGTTTTCCACTGCATCCTTCTTCCTTAACCAAACACAATCTTAACAGCAGTGAGCATAATAAAATCTCTCTAACGCCATTGTCAGTTAAACTGAGACACCCTATGTTGTCTCACCTATTCTGAGGCAGCAAAAAGCTCATTAGTACCAGATGAATCATGTCTTCAGGTTCAGCCAGCTCGTTCCAGGGCAGTGACTGCCCATCTAAACCTGTCTTGGGCAGAAAGACCTTTGCTTCTCTCTCATTTTGGCAGTACCTATGCTGCCAGAGCTTGTATTTCCCTGCAATGACAAGAGTCTTCTTTTGATATCACTGTAACCTAAGACCTGTTTCTCACCACTGATTTCCATAGACTTACTCTTTTGAAAGTGTTGCTGTTCCCAAGGCTCCAAATGATAAACTTCATTTTTGCTTTTTACAGAAAGGATGCTTTAATAAAAAACCTCAACAATAATAGTTGAGAAGTACAGTTTCTTTTCTGTATAAGAAAATGAAACAGAAAGAAGACTATTTTCTTATCTCAGTGCATAGGCACATTTAGTTGTTGCAGGTAGTATTTTTGGCATAGTTATTTCCTCACTAAGGCAGACACTGTGGCTTAGATTTTCCATTCCTAAATGAAAACCTTTTAAAGGTGCCCTCTTATTTATTTGTTTATTTTCTGAAGCACCCTGGACATGTTAGTACATTTAAGAAGCACTTATCTACTGTTGATAACTCACTTTCATATTGATAACACAAGTTTAGAAATATGCTTTCTCAGATGCCCTGTGCTAGTCCTAATTACTTTCCTTGGCATGTCACCCTTAGCATTAACTTTGGCAAAGAGGCATTGTTTTACCCAAGACCAAACAGCAATTTTAAAAGAAAATAACAACAAAACTCAACAGCCCAACTCGTATAATCTGACACTGGAATTTATGCCATGGCTCATCTGGCAGATATTCTGGAGCATGTGCACATGACTATCAGAGATCTCATTTCTGTTCTCACAAATAATCATTTCTGATTTCAGTGATGGTTGCATGCCAAGATCCCTCCAGGCAGTGGCAATATGTTCCATTTAGTTTCAGCCTTCACTAGTCCAATATATTTATAAAGTAATAGTAATTTAGAGTTATGACCAGAGTGGCAATATGGCTGTACCAAATCAACCCTTTGAGCTGTTTACAGACAGCTTAGTCTTGCTCTTAGTGCTGGAGAACCTTGGCTCCGAGACCTCCTTAACATCTTCCTCTGTGTCACACTGGAGGATTTGCAATCCTTGTCCTTTGCCTGCTCCTACACACAGCAACTTGAGGTTGCTGGCTCAGGTGACACCACAGTTCCACAAGTTGTTGTAAAAAGTACATCATTCTAGTTTAATTCTTTGGATATCCTATAGAGCCAGGAGGTGAAATTCTGGTGTGCTTCAGGAGCTTAGACGAGAACAATGCAGCCCTGTGCAATGCAAGTTATTTCTACCTCTCTCTTGTGAGGTCCTTTTAAAGTTTCCAAATTAAATTTGCTCCTCTTCAGATCCCTGAAATGCCACTCTGAGAACTGCTGCAGTTCATCTCTCCTCTGGCAAATGTCCACTGATCTGTGGTCCCCCCGGACAGAGAAATTTTTTATCCCTATCATCTCCAGAGGTGAGAGCATGCCTGTACACCACAGTCACCACCCCCACCCTGCCCTCCACATTACTACAGCAGTTATGCTGGGGGCTGCTGGAGCCCCATCTTCTGCAAAGAAGAGAGCTGAAAACCCAGTCAGCCGTTTGCCCCCTCTTTGCACACACCCACCATAGAAACCTGACTGGTTTGCCTGTGACAAGTCAACCAAAGAACAAGCCACTCACTTTCATCATGAAGCCTGAGTGTAGAGAGGAATGGCTGCAGCCCTTCCTAATGATAAACCGGCACTGAAACACAATTTGAAGGTTCATAATCTCCTCTATCTCGTTCTCATACCATTAATGCCACCAGTGCTGTGACCTTTTAGCAAGATATCAGGTGCTAGCAGCAGGCTCAGAATTGCAAACTTTAATTAAAAACTGTATTTTAAAATAAAACTCAGTTTAGATGCACTGATAAGTGATTTTCACCATGTGAAATTTCAGAGTGCTTTGCTGAGCAAAAGATCATTGCATGCTTCCTATTAATTTCTGGTCTAGCTGGGTTTCAAGGACAATTTTATTAAAAATGAGCAGAGCCGTATGTAATAAACCCTTTGCAGTTGTTATGACCACCTGTGCTACCTCCTACCCTCATCCATGTGACATAGACAGCTAATTTTCCCACTTCCCAGCAAGGAAATTGAGCTGCTACAATTTTAGATTGTGGGGCTTGCATGCACATATTTTAAACTTAATTATTTTTCTGTATGACAAGGCTGGAGCTGGCAGAGGTTGTATCTAAACAACTTTAATAGCTCTTCCTCTGTGCAGAGCATTATGGAAGCTCAGATAAAATCATTAACGTTCCTGAACGGGTATGAAAGCAAGAAACAACAAATAGAACTGGGTTCCTAGTTGAAGAGCAGAGCACTTGATTGTACAGAAAAGTCCTCAAAGGAGACAATCTTAATGGATTACTTAATGGATTACTGTTAATAAACATTAGGGTTTATTAAACAGTTTATAAAACAAACAACAGGATGGCACTCATCTCAACTGAAACACAAACAGGGAAATTACGACTCTTGAGGCTTACCACAGATAAATTACTTCCTGCTTTCTCCTCAGCCCTAGGTCTAAGTTTTATGAAAACACTAATTGCTCCCCACTGCCATTCTTAACCACCAATGACTCAGTAAAGAAAAACAATCAAAAAAGCATGCACCAGCTTGATCAGGTCCCTGTGGATCAACCCTTTCAGGTTGTGCCAATCTCTTTTTCATTTCATGGGGAAAACCCCTCAGTATTAGCCACAAACAAACACTAGATGCTCCTTCTCCACACAGGAAGAGCAGGACAACTCAGCTAGGGAAGAGACTTGGCAGGCTGAAAAATGGAAGGTAGGAGAGGAGACGATAATTAATGCATATGGGTAGTTTACATGCTGTTTCCTCTCCATGGTGAGAATGTAGCAAGCTGTCTAATTGGAGCCTGGTTTTGGCTCCTCTTAAATTCCTCAGAAAACATCGCACTTCACAGTCTGCATAGTTTGATTTTGTAGGTTTTGGCCACAGAAGAAGCCTAATAAAAATACTGGATGAAGAGGACAAGCTATTTCAGGCATAACATTCTGGAGCAACACAAAGAGGTCATAACTGGTGAGAATCTGCATGAAATTGCATTAGGCACAGATGAAGTGTCCGGTCATCTTTCTGCCCAAACTCATAAATATATTAGCACACACAACCATCAGAGTCACATTCTATTATTATATCCAGGAACTGTGCTCTTCACTGCTCTCTGAAAATTCTGGTCAATTGTTACTGTCCTTCAAACAAAGTTTTTATTTTTATTTCAAATCCTACCATGGGTGTTGCCAGTACATGTGTGTCTAAAAAGGTGCAGTCTGGCAGGAAAGTTGCTTAGTCTGTGCAAGACCTAGAAGTGAAAGCTTGATTACCTAAATATTTGCAATTTAACTGGCTATTTGTATTTGGAAAAAAAAAAAAAAAAAAAAAAAAAAAAAACAAAA
>NDXB01012184.1:16531-58623 GCA_002631895.1 Agapornis roseicollis
AAAAAAAAAAAAAAAAAAAAAAGGAAATCCTTAAAATTTTATTCCTAGTATGCAAAACCAAATGTTAAAACAGCAACAATGCCTACTAGTTTAACCAAATAAAATGGATACCTCTCCAGTATATTATGCAGCAAATTACAAGCAGATCTTAAACATAAAAGCCTGGAAACCCTTTAAGTTTCATAGCTGACTTTTAGGGGAGTGAATTGACTGAACGAGGACAACACAGTCACCTGACAGGGAAATGGGAAAACCAGTCATGAGTTATGAGCTATATCACTACTGGCATGAGCCCCAGCTTCATGACTCTCTGTACCTAGGTGCCCCTGTGGCCTATAGCCAATGATTAAGAAGAATTTAAGTAAAATGCAGACTAGAAGAAATTTGCATCTTATAGCTAAATGCAGCCAAGTATACTTTTCAATTTCAACCTGCTGTTTTGCAAAGTGGTGGGAGTTACTGCTTTTGACTGAAGTTAGAAAGTGTAACCACTAATGAGGTTCAACGGAAGAACACTCAAAGAAAATGGTACACACAGAAGGGCAAAGCTACAACTTAAAAAAATTAGATGGAAGTATCCCTGCTCTGTAACTGTTTACTGAGGTTGCAACCTTTATTAACTGCATTCGTTTCCTTCTGAAAGACGGAATTCAACTATAAATTATTTGGAAAGGCCAGAATCTCCACATTAATTTACTGGGGCTTTCATCCTTCTGCACAGCAGTGTATTTTTTAATACTTCTCAAAAGATATCAAATACCTTCTTTCAACCTATTCACCAGCTCTAAATGGGATTTGACATTATGAGATCAGCTTTGCTTTGCCTCATAGATGCCTAACAAATTTGCAGAGACACAAGTTCACTGTTTTCACATGGATCACTGCTCAACAGACCACTGGTTTTTGATTGCAAACATTTAACTTTCAGCCATTAAGTAGAAGATGAAATTCAGGTTGTAACAAATTACCTGGCACCTAAACAATGTTAAAGTTGCCCATTAGGAGTGCCTTTAGACAGTGGAACAGCACATTAGTTTTAAATTGCAAGGTTCAGTCAATGGAGTGATAGAGTTCAGACCTGAAATGTTTTACTGAGCTATTGAAAGGCTTACACAGTGAAATGGGTCTACAGTAAACAAGAGTAATAAATATATTCCTACAGTCAGCAGAGGTTTGCAATCCCCCATGTCCTTCCCTTCCCTCCCCCCAAAAGAAAACAAAAATTCTGAAATGCGCTATAAAGTATAATGGCAATTATAACTGATTGGTCTATAAAGTTGTCATATTGATCTGATTTCACTATAATTCAAAATGTGTGGGCATCCTGAAGAAAATATGTTTTCACCATGATGATATTACAGTATGTTATTCTTATGTGCTATGAATTACTCTTTTCTCTTTTACAATCATGTTGCCTATATGGCTGTTCACATCAGCTTCCCCATTGGGAGTGTTTTCCACTTTGGGTAAGACTGGAAACCTATATAAGGGAGAAGAATACAAAGAAGGAATATATAAAGAAGGAATTCAGACATTGGTATTGTTTGGGACAAGGGTGTAGAGATGATACAATTTAAGATACTGCACTTGAAAAAAACAAAAAATCTCAATTGAAAACTTTTTATTAATATTTAGCAGATCTTGCTTACTGGCTGCTTTTTACTATATCATGGGTGAGGGAGTATAAAATATATATCTCTCATGGAAGTTTGGTGCACAAAAGGTTAAGGAGGCTGGTGAGAACAAGCTTCCAGAACAGATAAGAAGCATGGGGTCATTTTTTGAACTATCTGGAAATGCAGCTAGGGGCACAATACAAGTTTCTTTCAAACAGAACATTTATGGGTATGTGGTTGATTCTTGGTGTTTTCTTTCTTAGGTTTGCTTCCTGCTTTGAATTTCTGTACTCTATACTTTCTTGGCTCTCAACAGAAATCTCTTGTATTCATCTCTACTTTTAACCTCTATTATTTCTGGAATAATCTCATTCTTCTGCTGTACCAGAGGTCCTAAAAGGAAGAGAGCTGAATGGAAAGGAATGTGAGGTTTGGTTTTTTTGGTTGTTTGTTTTGGTTTTTTGTTTTTTTGTTTTTTTTTTTTAAAATAAATGACAAAGTGAAAAAAGTACTTATATTGCCTGGAGAGATAATGAGTGTAAATTATGCTTTTCTGTTTCATAATGCATGCCTTCAGAGTGCCTTGAAAGGAAGATGGCTAAACAGAAAGAGGCTGTCTTTGGAGGAAACCTGAGAGATACAAAGAAGAGACTTCAGTGGAGAAGGGGCCAAATAAATGTAAAGACAAAAAACATCAGGAATGATACAGAAAGAACCTCAAGGAACTGGAAGGAGAGCATCAGCAGGAAGGGAAAAGAGATGAAGGAAATCTATACTATTTATTGTTTTTTTACAGATGCTCAGCACATCTAAGCTCTCTTTAAATTATTCCACTTTGTTCACACTGACAGCTGAAAATTCACCAGTTTAGTTAGGCAATATTTGGCATAATAAAGCTCATTACAGAGCTGTTTGTAAATCTATCAGAGACATTGCTTGTAAATGTATCAGAGACCTCTATGTATCTCTACTACTCAAGAAAATTATGTAATTTAAAAGATATTCCTTTCATCACCCACCAATGAATGGATGAACAAATATCAGGAAGAAAACTGACAACTTGGAAGTCCAGGTGAACTCTTCCTACATGGCCACTGTTTCTTGCTAAAACTGTTAATTCTCAAGAGCTCAGGAACATATTGCCACTTGGAAATCTATTCAGCTTCACAAGTCTAAAAGCCAAAGGAAATGGGTACCATGAATACAGTGTCTCATTCTCCTTCTTCTGTAAGGACTGGATACCTTATAGACCTTCCAATCATATTCTGCAACTATTGTGGCAATCAATCCATCAACACTGAACACAGCAGATTGTTTTAGATATCCAGTATAAACATTTATCTTTCCAGAAGCCATTTACAAGAAAACTGCATAAAGAAAAAAATCCTAAAAAAAAAAACCCATATAAGCAAAATCCACACCTGTAATGAAATGTTCGAGTTTTTTAAAAACATTAAAATTGAGCCCTGTATAACAACCTTTGAAATGAGCCAAAATAATCCCAAAATGTCAAAGTAATGCAGCTACTACTTACCATGATTACTTGTTCTATCATCTTGGAGTATGAAACATTTCACAACTGAAAGCCACAAAAACATGCTCAGAAGGATATATTATAGAAAGAATCCACTGTTGTTTGTGTGGGAATTATTGTGGTAGACAGTTCAGCTCTTCATGTGTAACTAGTGTGTCAGCCACTGCTGCTAAATTAGTGCTTTTACTTTTATGAAAAGAAAAACATTGTAGCAACAGTTCTTCAGAACTGAGGACACAGTTTCAAAACTATGAGGAAGAAAACTGAGTTTAAACTTTGAACTCCAATTAACACCGAGTTAGAACAGAAGGAGAATATACACCCGAAAGATCAAGATCACAGAACTTCATTGTTATATATACATTCATATACATGCAATCATTACTATTTTACTTAATTTTAAAATTAAAATATTAAAACATCTTTATAAAGATTATTCTGTGTAATTAGAACAAAACCCATCTAGCCTGAATAAGGAATTTAAAAAAAAATAGTATTATTTGTACAATAATGCCTAAGTACAACATAATCATACCATGGACCAAATCAGTGATCTCTCTGTTTTTCTTTTCTATATGTGAAGCATTTTGAATAAAGAAATAAAAATTTTTCCTCTCTTCAAGTATGAAGCCAAAAAGACTTCATATAGATTTATGTTACTATAAGTAGAAAACAACCATATGCTATCTAAATGGAAAACTGCCTGTTTCTTTTTATGCTTGTTTTTACATGAATATCTCCCTCTTTACTTATCCTGTGGCAATGAAAGCCAAGGTCAGTATAGCACTACAATCAAAAAAAAAACAGACAAAACCTGTATAAATTTGGTATTGTGTGTGACACTCCTCCGTGAATTTGTTCTTTTCTACACCCACCTTTTAAATGAAGACTACAGTGTTTGAGGTGAACAGTCAGCACTCATTCAGAGCACCAAATACTTTTTTCTGTGTTACTGATTCTGTTTTGCTTTCCATACTGCATCAGTCTTGTTAGTGATCGAGATGTTCAGAACAGCACTGAGGTCTTTTTTGTCAGTAGCTACAGGAGCAAAAGAAGGCTTTAAAAAGTTCTTGACAATATTAGGATGTTCAGCAGAGAAGAGAGCAACTTGGAAAGATCTGTAGGAGTTTTTTCTCAACAGTTTCACACTTGTGAAGGTCAAGTCTTCAAGTTCCTAGTTTTCAGAGTTGCCTTACTCTTGACATATTCAAGCCATACTTCTGCTTTCACAGTCACATCGTGCTAGATAATTACAATATCCTCTCAAAAAATACTCCATCAAGGAATGGGAAAGAACCCAGTCTCATACTTTGAGGTTTTTCTCCATCTATCCCTGCTCTGCAAAAAGAATTTCCATTAGTCCTCTGCAGAGAGTCGGAACAAGGAAGTTCTGCACCATGTTTNGAAAGAACCCAGTCTCATACTTTGAGGTTTTTCTCCATCTATCCCTGCTCTGCAAAAAGAATTTCCATTAGTCCTCTGCAGAGAGTGGGAACAAGGAAGTTCTGCACCATGTTTCCCCAGGTGATATCAGGGATGAAGAGGGATGGTAATAGAATGTGACAGAAAGATATTCTTCTTACACTGTTTTCTAGTAAACTTAAAATGGTCGCACCAATTAGAGTTTGACAGCATGTTATGTTAGGACTGGGTAACTGAGAGCCTGGGGACTGGATCAGCTTTCATCTGGAGCTGGAATTCACAGACTTGCCCTAGTGGCAGAGAAATCACTGTTGAGAAAGGCAGAAAAAAAAAAAAGAGAAGTAATTCCTGCACAGAAAAATAAGGGTGAAAAAGGCATTGATAGTCAACCAATATCCAGGGTGGGTTACAGAAATACTGTATTCTCTATATTACCTTGAGAAAGTCTTACTGTTGGCATGGATGTCTCACTTGAACACCCAACCCATCAAGAAAGCATTGCTCACCTGGTATTTTCATTTTAAGACGAAAACTTGTGTCAAATAAAAAACCTGGTTTCTTCCATTTCTTAAAATTTCATTTCCCCCAGTGGAAACATTTAGACAAAATATATTTTGCCTGAAATTTCCACAAATTACAAATATTTCAGGAAAATATCAGACACCAAAATATCTCCCTGAAAAGTGGCAGGGCATCAGTTTGCAAAAGCCAAGGCACAAGCAACTTATCGAATAGCACTGGTAAAACCCAACTCTCTTCATGACCCCAGTCAATTTCTTTGTGAGTCCTCTCATTTAAGCCAGTTCTTCATATATTTTGTGAGAGTTGCAGTGTGTTTTGAACAGTGCTAACTTTTACACGTAACATGAGGCCTTATGCTGACCGCAGCCTGTTGGGAAACACAACTCTTAAGAAAACTTCTATATAAGACATGGATATAGAGTCAACTGACTAATATAAAGCACTGGAGAATGCAATTTACTGCTTAGGTCTTTAGAGGTCAAAACTGACAACATTATTAATTGCAGTACCAAAGAACCCAACTGTATAAGCACTATAAACATCACCAAGGACTAGGGAAGGGAAGAAGGGAGGAAGGAAGAAGGTTTACAGCCAATATCTATTCATCATGCATCATCTTGATAGGACAGGTGATGCTGCCAGAAAAGCCTGCCAGGCCATCACCTGTGTTTATAACACTCTTGATTTTTTCACACATGCATTTTAGCATGGTGCATTAAAGTTTTGCTGTTCTGCTTTGGAGAAACCCATCTACTACACAGTGGTGCTGTCTCATCTGACTTAAAGCCATATGGTGTTCTCTTACAGATAATAAGTTGCACTGCCAGGAAGATGATTGTGTGTAGAGTTGTGCTACACATTCATTATGGGAAGTCTCTTAAAACTTACGTGAATATCAATTTAAACCCACCAGGTTAAAGCATCTGTGAGAAATTACAATTGTAATCGACTGCCTTGGTTAAGGTGCTTATGTCATGAAATCCTAATACTACTTTCCAGTAAAGTAATGCTTCCCAAAAAATTCAAATGTTGACATGAATAAAACTATCAATGTTTAAAAAAAACAAAAACAAAACCAAAAAAAAATCTAGAAAATAGTAATTTCTAAATTCTTCAAGTAGATATGCAGTAAGTTAAACCTAGGTAATACCAATATACTGAGAGAATACATAGAAAAGGAGCATTTGACATGGACATCTGATGTTTAAAAAGCATGCATTTTTGTCCTTTTGAAAAATGTCTGTGTTCAGAGATACAGAATAGTTTTATTTGTACCAATAAATCCAATAAAAACTGTCATGAAAAAGTATAGTCTGCCTCTCACTCTTTAAACCAGAGACCTATATTTCACTGAGAAGTCAACTCCAGTTTTAAATTCAATTTATGGAATACTGCATGCTCAACTTTGATTTTTTCCCAGCTTCTGAATAAGTGTTTGAATAAATAACTCCTTAAATTGATTAAGTCCCTTTCCTAAGAAACATACATGCAGGTATTTTTATGTCAACTACTGTTCATGTTTATGTTTGTATAAGGACATATTTGCCAACCTTGAAATTTAATGTTGTAAAAATAACTTTTAAGAAATATTTAGATGAAATGTCCTGCTTCAACCTGTAATAAAATAAATATTTTTCCATAATGTCTCATAAGTTTGTAAGAAGACTAGACTGGGTATCATATCTCTCCTCGGCTGCTGAAAGAGATGCCTAAGGAATGTGAAATAATACTGGCAAGTGATCTCAGTAACCTCCCATGTTGTCAAATCTTAGGCTGCACAAGACTCACAGTTCTTTTATAAAGCTGCTCTCTTAGCCATAATCCTCAAGCCCAAAGGCTCTGAACATGAACATTTTGAGGGAAAAGCGATAAAGATTCACTAGGATTGATAAGCTGCATTTTGATCCAGAAGCAAATCACCAAGCTCATTAGCAGGTAGAATTATAAAGATAATGGACTAGGACTCCTAGTGCTTGGTCATATGAAGCTTAAGGTATCTAAGTTCATTTTGCTGTATTACAGGGTTTATGGTAATTTGCGGTCATGGTCTGCAGATTCCTTCTAAATGCTGTTTCTCTGCAAACAACTCAAAAGGAGGCACAAAGAGCCACAGAATTTATTTTAGTTCTCTAAATTTAAAGCAGGAGTGACCACTCTATGGCTCACATGCCACAAGGGATGCTGTACACTCTCAGGTGTGACAGAATTCATCTCTCAAAGAAATTAAAAATTACAAACCAGAACTCTCAGAAAACAAAACTGTAAAGCAACAAAATTCAAGTAGCAAATAACCAAAATGAGCAATTTGCTGTCAGGAAGACACCCAGTGATGAAAAGTTCTGCATGTAGTCACATCAGCACAAATCCTTAACAGCTGCCTGTGGGCCTGGCATTACACAGTCCAAGGTTTGCCTCATCTGTGACTGATGATGCTTCAGAAAAAAAAATGATAAAGGGCAAAAATCCATCTGAGAATGCAGCCAGGATCTCACTTGCCCCATTTTATAAAATAACTTCAAAACGTTTCTTCAAAAAGTGGTTCCTATCACTTTTTCAAAGTGGGTATATTGTGATCATGAGCAGGAAGACCAAAGCATTCCCCCAAAAAATAAAGGATAAAAAATAAGATGATGACACAACAAAGAGGAAAAAAATCTAATGTAACATAATATAATAAAACATAACAACATAACATAACAAGAATAGAATTAATATAATATAATTTCATCAATATAATATAATTAACGTACTAAAGTAACATAGGAAAGCCATGTCTTATTTACAGACTGACTTTCAGCCTTTTTGGCTTGTAAGACTATACCCACAGAAGAGTTTAATACAGGGTAGCATTTCATAAAACCACAAAGAAATTATTCCACAGCATCTTGANGGAAAAAAATCTAATGTAACATAATAAAACATAACAACATAACATAACAAGAATAGAATTAATATATTATAATATAATTTCATCAATATGATATAATTAATGTACTAAAGTAACATAGGAAAGCCATGTCTTATTTACAGACTGACTTTCAGCCTTTTTGGCTTGTAAGACTATACCCACAGAAGAGTTTAATACAGGGTAGCATTTCATAAAACCACAAAGAAATTATTCCACAGCATCTTGACAAACACATTATGTGATCATCTCTTACATCAGAAATAACAACCAGCACCCAGTAAAACATTTGTTTGAAGCTCATTCATTCTGTACACACATGGAGAAACACATATATATATGTATGTTTACACATACATATATATATATGTAAATTTATAATGGCATAGGATATATACAGAGACACATCTATACATAAAATATATAATAAAATACAATGTAATCTATGATGATGACAACAAGAAATAACTCTAATTCAAATTTACAGAAGTGACCCAGAAAAAGTGTAACAGGACTGTACTTTCACACAGTATAGTGATGGAAAGAATGTGAGGAGGTGCCCAATAATATTTCAACCCAAATTATTTCTTAAACAGCTCCATGTAAATAATTTTCACTTGCAAGTCACAAGAGATGTGATTCTACTGTCACTATATAGCTGAGAGGTTTTGCTCAGTATATGCATGGAAACTGTGCTATAATTGAAGACCTGCTTTTGATCACTTTCTTCTAACAATACTGCCCAAAGTTTGTAGAATGAGCTGAAAAATGTCCCAAAAGTCTGGGAGCTATTGGAAATAGACAGTATATACTCACATAGGCTACATACCTCGATTGTGCCTTCTTGCTAGAATATACAAGGAAGATTTGTGCTGTCAGTGTAAGTTTTTCAGATACTATGATGCTATTCATCTGAAAGTCCCATCTGAGTTAAAGACTTGACATCACTTGTTCATGTTTAAAATTACACTTTTCACTGCATCCGCTAGGTATAGGCTTGGTAAATCACCAAAGCGCTCATAACTTCTTCAATGAAGTAGCATGAGACAATACTCTGTTGAAGTGCACATAGGCTGCCAAAAAGTAAAAACTTTCAGAGGTTTCAAAACTATCAGGCTAAAGCATTTGTAAGAATTGTATGAAGACTTGTTCATTAAGACTGCAACCATTCAAAGACAAGACAAGGACTGGTTCAGTGATCGAGCTTTTCTTCCAAACTCATATATCATCTCAACAGCTTTACACAGTTACTGCAGCTTGGATGTCACCACAAGCACTTACGGAAATCCTATACTCTATTGCTTTGTCTGTACTGTAAAGTCCTTAGATGAAAAAGGCCTAAATAGTTTTTACTTTCACTTTACCTTCACTATCCAATTTACTAACTTATTTTGCATGGTGTTACTATGTCTTTGGAAAAACCATTGATTTTTACTGCACTGCACTGGATTTTTGGAGCAAATTATTTTCATACTTTGGTCTTTTGTGATAGCATGAAAAAACAGAAAAATCCTCAAATCAATGCATCTTTCCTTCTTATGTTGAGGGAAATCTGGACATTGTAAAACAAAAAAGAGGGAAGATAATGAGAGTATTTTGGAAAGAATTACAGACTTGTATTATGGGTTACTTCTCAGTGATACACAGAACTTAGGCTGTGTGACTCTGACTTCAAACAAGATTGCTGAAAGACAAGATTATCTAAACAGCTATCCAGGCTCTAAACTACTTTCAGTATTTTTTACAGAATACTTCTACATTAGTATTTTGGTTCAGACTAGCAATTAAATTTTGGTTGCTCCTGTTCACCGTGCCTTGGTCTGCATTACAAAGCAGTCTCAGAATGCACAAACTGGTTCTTTTTGGATCAAGCTAAAACAAAGAATGCACTTTGTGAACTCTCCTTACATGTCTCAGCCATGACTGAGTATTCAGTCTATGGAATAAAGGGAAACACAGGAATGCCTACAGTTCATCTGTTGGATCCTCAGCATCATCAGTTTTTCTACACCGAGCCTCTCCATTGTGTAGCATATATTGGTAACATATACACCGTTTAGGAAGACCTGTAATTTTATGCTGATCCTAAATATATCTGGAGAAATTGTACCTTGATTACAATCCAGACTATAACTACAAATAAGTTAGACAGTGCTGGATAGAATGGTTCAAATAAAAGATGAAATTATAGATTTAGTTCTGAAATAAAATTTAATTCTAAAATAATTGGTGGATTAAGTAAGGACAGCATAATAGAAATCAGTGGAGTTAAAGTTGACTGTGCCATCTGTGAAATTGGCTCACAGCTCACAATGCTAGTCAATGATGGAAATAAAATTGCAATGCACTAATTACCTGCTTGTTGAGATCCCTATAAATACACTGAATATAACAATAATATGCTTAAACTTTTAGTGAGTCTTTAGATACCATTAAGAAACTTTTTTTTTCTTTTAAGATAAACTGGCTTAAGTCATCTTTGGCCCATTATGTGTGCAAAATAGTGGCCAATCTTGACAACCTCACTATATAAAAATTCTCACCATGTGGCAAGCATTTTAACAATGTGTAGAATTTCTTACTGTGACCTATTTAAGATTATTACTATTTTCCAACTTTTTCAGAAGGCCCAATGAAAGTATTTAATCACTGAAGTCTGGGATCATCAAAACATTATTTTTCTTCCTGTGCATATTTTAATTTATAAACTTTGGAGACAGCACAAGATACAACATTTTTTGCCAAAAGGTTTGAAGACAGATAACTGTAGAGTTAAAAAAGAATAATTTCCTGCCTCATTTTATTGTCAATAGAGAATGCAGACAAAAGCATGACTCATTTCCCACTGCAATGTTTGCAATGCCACTGAAAAATAATTAGTATTACTCTAGCATTCATAGAATTCCAGACTCCTGAAGTTACATTAGTTTCTTGCACTGAAAAACAGAGAGCTTTGTGACTAACCCTGTACAACTAAAAGATCTTAAAATATCATGTGAACCCAGCTAGCTCTTTCTTCCCTTCCTTACGTATTTTGAGCCAGAATGCTCTCTGCCTTTTTCTATATTTGGTCTCCAAACCTTTATAGCGTCACTGATGTTTCAAATGCACAGTTTCCATTCCATGTGGACAAATTGCTCTGCCAGGCTGAAGAGCCAGGGTAAACACATTTCCAATTTCAAAGCTATTTGTTTTAGTAATTCTAGATAGAGAGGTCCTGAAAATGGTATACACTCAATTTAATGTTTACCAAAATGCTGTTTCAGATCACAATTATTTCCATTGCTCTCAATTTGCCAGAGTCCTCATGTGTAAGCATAATGTCTAACAAAGAACCCAAATGAGGGACTCCAAGTATTTACAAAAGAAAAACAAAAGTTAGCATCCCAGACTTAAAACACCACAGACTTCATCCCACTTAAGAAACAGCCCTTGCTATACCATTGTTTATTGGGGGTGAGGAGAGGAGCATTGTCTCAAAAGTAATTTTAACTAGAAAACTGAGAGGAAAGGAGCTTTTAAGCTATGTAGAATGGTGATAACTTTGACTCTAATTATCTTTTACATGAGGAGAGCCCTCAAACTGAAGAATGTTCTGAGAAATATGGTGGTTTCATATTACTGTGGTAAACTGAACTGCAATCCAGAAAATCCCTGGGATTAAATATTTTGTTACAAATTTGCAGTGCTTTGTCACAATTTAGCTGAGGCTATTAACATTGTTATCTTATCTGTATGGAAGTGGTGCCTAGAAGACTCATGAGATCAAATCTCTATCACTAAAGGCATTCTACAAGTGCTCTTGTGCTCATTCTTACATAAATACCAATGAAATACAATGAATGATTTAAGGAAAATGACAAAGAATTGGAAAATTGATTGCTCTGAGTCAAACCGGGCACATCTATCTTGCCTTGCACTGGTCTAAGAGTGGACTCGAGCATGTTGTACACCCTATACTGCACATACCACACTGTCAGGAAGACCATCCTGCTAATACACTCCTTATCCACCTCCTACAAGATAACTGTGTAAATCAACTCAGCAAGAGATTTATCAAGTCCCCCAGTTCACAGAATCACACAGAGTCATGGAATCATTAGGATTGGAAGGGATCTCCGGAAATAACCTCATCCAACTCCCCTGCTGAGGCAGGACCACCTAGAGCAGATTACACAGCAATGCATTCAGATGGGTTTTCAGCGTCTCCAGAGAGGGAGACTCCATGACCCTTGTGGGCAGCCTGTTCCAGTGCTCTGCCGCCCTCAGCATAAAGAAGCTCTTCCTTATGTTGAGGTGAAACCTCTTGTGTTTCAGTTGGTGGCAAATATGTGGAGTTCACACTATAAGCATTTCAGTGATATTTACTTCAAGATACCTAGTATACCCCTGTAGGCTGAGTTATTGATAGCATGCTGCAAGGCATCTTCCTGCTTGATTTAATGTCAGGGAAGCCCAGTTTGTGTGCTCTGAGGCTGCTTCATGGTACAAACCAAAGCTCATCACAGGAGTAAGTGAGGGTAGCTGGGGAATTTGATTAAAAAACACACTCCTGACCCAGACTGCAGCACTAGCGTACACACTAAGTGCTGCGCCACTCTAGGAAGAGTCTTGGCTGCTCAGTCAGGGGTAGATTCAGCCAGATACAGCCCATCCTCAATGTAAGAGGAGGTCTGCTTTGGGCAGCTTGTCAAGGCTTCCTCCTTCACCAAGCTCTAGGATGCCGACAAGCTCTGCAGCTTAAAACGGGCTTGTATCCAAACACCTTGGATTTGAGTGTCTTCTGGGTTAACCATCTATTTCTGGGAGAACAGCCAGAATGAATAAACCTAGATCCCATCTCAGCCAATGGTTTACAGTGCAGAGCACATTTTTATCTTCAGTCAATATAAACTCCACAGAAATAGCTGCCATAGCTCAATAACTTTACCATTACAAACAGTGAATTCATTCACCTTCCAACATATTTTTGCTGTCGTAAGTTCATGTTAGCAGCTGCACTTTAAAGCTAGCAGTATGAACTCTTCAGTTGGACCACCATCTTTATAAAATTATTATATAGAAGAAAATTCTATTTTTCCAAGTAATTCATGTGTGATTTAAATTTTTATTTTCTTTGAATGATTTTTTCTGTCATCAGGAAAGTATGTTTCACAGGTGCATCATGTATTGTATTTTAAGTAACAAATTTTAGTACATGATATGCAATACCACATTCATTATTTTAAATAAGAGGGAATCTAAAACTATAGAAAAAAAAAAGTCATGTGTCTCTATTCCATAAAAAGAATGTTTATTAACTATATAAATATTTAAAAAGAAATGTTATGTAGAATTTTGGGAAATGCTGGTTTCTCAAAGGTAGTTCTTAAAATTTCAGTGGAAGAGCATTGCTCCTAAGTATATCAATACCAACTATTTGAAATAGATTATTAACTGTTGCAGAGGAAAAAAACTATTATCATTATTTAAAAAAATGTTTATGTATAAGTGTTTATATATATGTGTACACACATATTTATGTATGCACATGCATGCATACATACATAAAGTTACTTAATATGCATATACTGAATGTTACATTAATGCATGAACATGAAAAGGGGGGCCAAAATAAGAAACTGTTATTTAAATATTTGTTTTGAAACACATTATTTTAGGCTGTACTTTCTCTTGCTGTCTTGAGAAAGTCATGTCATCTTTAATTCATGTGGACCAAAGCAGTAGGAGATAAATACTTTTTACTTCTACTGAAAACTTTATGACTTGTGTCATTTCTGCCCTAACCTTGACAACACTTAAGAAGCATTTGTAATACAATTTAAAACATTTCATGAATTTACAAATATGACCTCTCAGAAATGTGAAAAAGCAATCAGGGAAAACAGAATGAAAATTAGAATATTTACTTCCTTTAATTCTAGCAAGTTCAGTGAGCAGCCAGAGGTGGTAAAATGGCCCATACTGGGACTCAACAGCCTTGTATTGCAGAATAGATTGGGAAAATTATTTCCAGAACATAGTAATGATTAGAATAATGAAAACCAGAAAATTACCAGTAAAAGAAGTATTTATGCATAAAGATACTTTATCATAGTGTATAATATTGCAGAGATATTTTCTAATTCGTTCTTGAGAAATAAAAAAGGAACACCTTAGACAGTTTCTAAGTGTAATAATAGATATGCATTTAGACAAATATAAATTAGTTTTAAAAATCCACATCAGTCTAAAATGACTAATGAGAACACCTGGTCTTGTTTACATCTGACTTCAGCACAACTCTGCTTAAATGGAAAAGTATGTGGAAATCAAATGGCACAAATAGGAGAACACACATTTGTATGATGTACATGACTGCATGCAACAATTGGCTAAAAATGATCAACTTTTTCAAGGGTATCCAGTTCAGCCAATATGTACCTTTGCTATCACTGAGCTCTCCAACTATGATCAACACGTAGTGCAAGATTGCATGATGCTGCCCTCCAGAATCCTAACACACTATCTCGTCTGAAGTATTTTATCCAGTTCTGACAAAATAATCTAGCCAAATTTGCCTACAATGCTTGCACAATCTTCATTACTGAAACATCTGAACTCCTTACTGTCTTTTATTGTGGGCTTCCACTAAGAAAAGTGATTTTTGCTTGCAGTTTATAGACTATGAACCTCAGAGCAGAACTGCACATGACATTTGGTGAACTGCTGTGAAAGTACTCTCCTACCATAAGAGGAAACATGGAGCACAACTTCCAAAAGCATATGACAAAGCTATGTATGAAAGAGGAAAATGTGAGCTCACTTCCTTGTGGATGACAGGCACAACATCAGCCCCAGCACACATAAAACTGCAGTTTACAATCACATGCTGAAGTTCCTGACCTTTATATCCGTTGCTTCCTACTGCAACACCTTGCTCAGAGTGAGGGGTACATACAGGATGTTAGAAAAGTTTTCTGCCCATGTATGGCTTTCACCAACCTCAGCTTGCTGTAGGAGTCACTTAGCCTACATAACCCAAGAGACACAGAGTTAATGCTTCTCCAGGATATGTAAGTGCTTCATAATGAGCTGCAGAGAGGTAATCCTCCTTGATTTCCATTCAGGATTAACTCTGTCCATCATTTTAGGATTTAGATGTCCAGATCTGCAGTTTGTCACAAGGAAGAGGCTGCCCTCTATTTAATGACTGCATAGTTAGCTGACAAAGTCAACCACATAGGCTTTCAGTCTTCTGCTTACCTAACTGCTTGCATATGCAAGTCAGACTTCTGGCATACCTGGAATACCTTCCCTTTGAGCCAAACTACCCAGATTTTCTTCAGACAAATTATTTTTCCAGCCAGCAGAACCAGAGGATTTTGAGCATCTGAAAAGGAAGTCTGGAAGGCCCAAAGTGCCAGACAAATGCCACTGTAGATTCAGGATTAACTCAGAGCAAATGTGCTCTGAGTTCAGTGTGTCTTGAATTCACCGGATACCACACAGATTAATTCTGACACATTCTGGGATTGTTGGGCTCAGCAGATGCACAGCCTAGTCAGTCTGCAGACATTGTAAAGTTTGTAGATAGATAGAGGGAAAATGCCATTTGAATCCATATTCATCTTCTGAGGAAGGTGTTCTAGCAGTAAATGACAGGTATTCAGGAGTGATCAGACGCTCTCATTTTCAATGCTTGAAATAGTTCAGTTTGCATTGAATAATTAGTAATGGGAACAGGAAAAGGAAGAGAAGAAGCCAGAGAGGATGTTACTCTAGCCTGGTAGCAACAGAAATAAAAAGGGGACTGTAGGTCTGTCATGACCTGCCATCTTTTGTGTAGGAAAGCACCAGGTAGTGGAAGGAGTCCCTGCCTGTGGCAGTGGGTTGGAACTAGATGATATCTAAGGTCCCTTTCAGCCCAAAACCATTCTAGGATTCTAAGATTTGCTTTAACACACAGTGGATTTGGACACATAGGCAAGACAGGGGAGGAAACCTTTCTTTCTGGGCTGCAATACAGATGATCAGAGCTAAATCCTTATCAAGATTAGATATTGTGAGATACACTCACAAATATGTCTTGTCTGCACAGTTTTACTTAGAGGAGTATAGATGTCCAATAAGCTAAGCAATAGTTTTTGAGGAGCTGTCTAGGCACCTTGCTTTTACAAAAATAAATGTGAATACAGGATGCATGTATGCTGGTGACTCACCTGAAGGTATGGAAGATTTCTGAAGCTGGGACAAAGCACTGAGATCAAGTGTCTTGAATGCCAAATTGGAACTTAAACAACCAGTACTGAATTCTGGATCATCTTTAGCTCTGTAGACAGAGAAATAAATCCTCAGCAATAAACAGGAATAATTCAGATAATATAAGAAAAAGATAATAAGATCATAGAATCATAGAATAGCTAGGGTTGGAAGGGACCTTAAGATCATCTAGTTCCAACTCTCCTGCCATAAGCAGGGACACCTCACACTAAACCATGTCACCCAAGGCTTCACTCAACCTGGCCTTGAACACTGCCAGGGATGGAGCACTCACAACCTCCCTGGACAACCCATTCCAGCATCTCACCACCCTAACAGGAAAGAATTTCTTCCTTATATCCAATCTAAACCTCTCCTGTTTAAGTTTGAACCCGTTACCCCTTGTCTTGTCACTAATGAAGAGTCCCTCCCCAGCATCTCTATAGGCCCCTTCAGATACTGGAAGGCAGAAGTTATGTCAAGTAGCTGCTATCTTCTTAAATTACATATTAACTGAATTGGGTAACTGTCTGGAATTCCCTGCAGATATACTTTGAGCATTTAAAGACAAAAGAAATGAAATTGGAATTATGTGTTTATGACCTTAGTCTCTAATCCATGAACCACCTGGTCCAATCCATATTTATTTTAGCATAAACATAAATATTTGTCTAAATACTATATTGAATGATAATATATTTTCCTAGAATGAAGCTTCCCAGAGACACTTTGAAACTCCCCAAAACTTCCAACTGCATTTGGTTGTATGGCATCTTTTAGATCTTTTCAGTTGAATTCTATATAGGAAAAAAATACTGTTTAAGGAATATTAAGGATATCAACAGAAAAAAAAAATAAAGGAAAGTTGAGGAGAAACAGATTAGACCAGTTATCCTTGCAGGGTTTGAGTCTTGGGAAAGCTGAGATGCACATAGCTGCCCACCACACTCAGTCACTCTGTGCATCTAACAAATCCTGAGACCCCCAAGTCATAAATCCAAGGAGGAAATTGTAACAAGGATAAAGGGCATTTTTAGCCTCTTTTATCTGTCACATTTCTTTTCTGTGAACTGACCATAAATTTCTGCCACCATAGAAACAGTTTGAGAAGCAAGTTTCAGACATTTCTGTAAAACTCACACATGAATCGCTAAATGTTGGATTTTGAATTTGACTCTTCTCCCACCAACTTTTATCTATGAGAAGGCTCAAGGCTTCTCAGTTACAAATTCAGTTTTGCCCTTCCAAAGATCCTTCAAGCAAATTCTGTTTAGCAGCATAAGCAACAGGACAGATTTGGTGGTTTCACTTGCTGGAGGGTGCTTATGGCACAATGACAGGAGTTGCTGAGGGGCTAGGAAGGACACAAGGAGCTGCAAATGGTTATCTGTGTGGTAACAGGAATGTAGTAAAATTTTGAGGATCACTGTGTGGCAGAAAGGACTACAGGTGAATGAGATAGGTTTGTAGTGTTGCTGGGTAAATGAGGGGGATTTCGGGTCCAGAGCAGGTGGGGAGGAAAGGCAGAACTGGGGCTCTGCATGGAGAAAAAGGGATAGAGCGGAGAATGGATAAAGGGTGATAGGTGGAATATCCAGAGAAGTGATGGGAAAAGAAAACCCATCTTGGGAATTTCACCTTTGTCTTCCATTGCTCTTCCTTCTGCTCTGATGCTTTTCTTGAATCATGATACAAATAATCCTGTCACAGTCCCTTGCTTACTGCTTACTGCCTCTGGGCAAGGAAGGCAGTGCACAGCAAAGGTACTAGGGTTATAAAGCAGTAGCTGCCTTCATACCTCATGCACATTAGTGCCACCGGACAGTGAGACTATAGAAGTACATCTGTGCTGACCTACACATCCTCCGACACAAGCAGAACAGCCTTTCCCTTCTTTAGCCTATCTCTCTAAATTGGTGCCTATGCTTCCTTATGCCATTTGCTGGCTCTGTTCCCAGGTGTGAGCTCCAGCTTCCACAAATAGATTGACCACTATTAGTATGACTACTCATGTGAGTAATGGCTCACAACTAGATGCAGTCATGAGCTCCCTACATTTTTAGTTTTTGAATTCTAGTATTTTTCTTGTGCTTTTTTCTTTTCTTCTGAGAAACTGGATAAGTAAATTGCTTTTCCTAAGCTCCTCTATGTTTAGGATCACAATGATCAGCACAGTGAGACAAATAAAAAGGAATCTTATGAAGTGAAGTTATCCCAATATTACTGCAAAACACTGATTTTGTTGTTGTTCTATCAAGCTCTTTTACTGAAATGGTTTTTAAGAGCTCTGAATGACTCTCCTGTGATTTCAAAGCATCTTCAATTTTAGTAAATCCAGCTGAGGGTTTCAGTTTGTCAGTTCAGACATCTTTTGTGAGATCACACTGAATTCATTTTTCACCAGATATCCCATTGTTGGTAATATGTGGATTTGGGTGTGTAGTATTAGTCCCTAATAATAATGCCTTCATCAAAAGTGACTAGAAGAAACATATTATTTTCTTAGATTCTTTTATTTTAATAAATCTAAAGAACTACTCTCCTTATCCTCCACACTCCCTCAAAAGACACTGATTTTAGGATAAAAGAAGGACATTATTTGTTGAGAAGCTTATTTTTAAGTACTTGTGACTACAGTAGGACATGCTTTCAAAAAGTGTTCCATGTCCAGTTATAGCTTCTGCACAAGTATCTGGATTTTTTGAGAATTCAAGAAGCGTGCCAGTGTCTACTTTATTGATGCCTTCAAATGCTCCATGTTGTCTTGAAAGCTTGACTGTAAAGAGGTAACGCTATCTTCTGAAAATCCTTGTCACAAAATTCCTTTCTCAGAAGGACATTGCAAAGGACTTCCTCACCAATCCTTGAAAAAGTGAATATCTAAATTAAATCTGAGCTGAAATCTAGCTGAAAATTTATTAACTCCCCCCTTATTCTTTAGTGAATTTCTTCTTAAATTCTTTATAGAGATACATAGCTTTCTGATTTACTTTTATGTAATTCTCTCAGCATCTTCCCTTCCCCATAGCTACCTCTGTACAGCCTCCTTTCCCTAACAGCTACCTCTGTCCCTGGATTGCATATCTAATCATTCCTCATTATTCCTACTGCTAAGCCTGTTCTTTCCTTTGAAATGACTAAAATTCCTCAGCCCATTTTCCCCGTTCCTCCCCTTGCCTTCAGGACAAGTTCATCTTCCTTTCTTGTTGTAGCTACAGCAAGGTCATACTCCTTTTTCCATGCTCTCCTTCTCACCTCATTCAGTTCATTTACTCTGCACTCACATCCCTACAGAAATCCTCTGACCAAACTGACCTCTACTCTCTGCATAGTCTTTTACTACACTTTAAGTTCAGCAAAATACTACATTTTAAGTTCAGGGAAGAAAAAATATCTCCCCAAAAGAAGAGTTAAGAAAGACACAAAATCTGCATAAAACAGTCCCATTCCATTTTTCAGTACTAATTAGCATTCTTACTAGTGTCTTCTACTTCAGTGACTCCCTAATTCTGCTGAAAATCTGTTTGTGACATCAGAAATTGTATTTGTAAAATTTTTAGCATTGAAGTCAACATGAACAATTTCATGTGGAATTTTTTAATGTAAATAATACTATAAAAAACAGTTATATTTTTTTAGGTATATTCTTTTGCCATAGATGTCTAAGCAAATGGCCTTTCTGATAAAACATAAGATGATGACTTGGCCAATAAGTCAAAAAGATGACTGTCTTAGTTTTGTGCCTACCTAAAGATGAAGTAACTTTGAAGAGGAGTATGGAGCTGGAGGCAGTGGTATGCCACATGTTTACATCCACATTTACAACACATAGCAGTCTTGCAACATAAAATATAGCTAAGGTTAGGCACATTGGCAAGGTAATATCTTCCTTTCTTTCAGTTTGTACGTATCAGAATAAGAAAGCACAAGATGCAAAGATATGCCCACTGCTTCTGCTGAAAAAAACCTTTATTTACTACTGTTGGGAGCACCTGAAAAAGCCACACTGAGAATATGAACATGCACACACACACAAACATCATTCTTACTTGTAAACTTCAGTCATTTTCTCTAGACTGTTGGTTTTTTCCTGGGCTTTGTTCACGCACAGCAAATAGATGTGTCAGCTTTTTCTTGGTTCAGTAACAGAGAAAAATCTCTAGAATCCGATTATCCCCATTCGCATATAGTCTGCAGTTATTTAAAAATAAGTAGTCTGGGGATTTAGCTTTGCTTCAGAAATCAAAGTAATCTTATTGTTCCCCAATAAGTATGGCATGAGTCATTCCACTGCAATAGTCCCTCCACATTCCAGTCTTAATTGTCTCCAAATTAAGAAAAGTGTTAGATGCATCTTACTGTGAGAAAATGAGTATTTCTGATGCCTGCTGCTAAATAACATGGCAGAGAATTCCTCTGTATGTTCATCAGATCAGTTCACTAATACGAAAACTGTCCCTTGAATTCGTTACTCAATCATTTTTCATTTCAGCAATTATTTATAATTTGTTAAACCCATAGACTAATTTCACAAACAAAAAGTGAATGTTACTTCTTTATCAAGAGGGGTCCCTGTGAGCTCCTAGCCTTTCTTGGCTCTTGACAGGAACTTGATTGCAATAATGAAGCATTATTGCTGCAGCTCTGTTAAAAAACACTGCTTTTGTTTTTGAGCTAAGCTGTGACAATTGCCTCCCATTTAAATCAATTTTACACAAGCTTTGCAACAATTTTTTACTTTGTGATTATTTATCATGAATTATTACCTGAGTGCTCAGTGATTCCCATCACTGTGGAGGACTCATCCTACTGAGAGATATACAAATTGATGGGTAAACAGCCTTTGCTCCAAAGCATTTGCAGTCAAGGGTCAAAACGTACCATGTGTGGTGACAAGAGGAGCTCCACCACACACCCATATGACATCCAAGGGGAGCATCAAGGCCAAGGGTGATTTTACAACTTTTCCAGTGCCAAGTGCTCTGGTTTTGATCCAGAAGAATGCATGAGTGTTCATGCTGAATGCCAAAATAGCCCATTTACATCAGCAACTAAGAGGAAAGTGGTGAGGTAAAACAGGCAAGCCTAGCAAGTATAACTTACCTCACTGGGAGCAGGATCTCCACCTCCACATATACATAAGATCAGACTCAGATACATAAAGGTTTTCACTTGTTTAAATAGTTACAAAGGGGAGACCTAGTAGTCTCCATGTCTATTTATGCAGATACTTCTCACTTCAAAGGTCCCTATTTTTGACAGGTTTTAAAGAAAACACATGTTTGTCTTGTTAATGCAGCTTCTACCTCAGTAAATCAATGTAGTTTTGGAGACATCTTATTAAGAACAGATTCTCTTTCCAGTTATCTAAGAAACCCTGCCTCACAAACTTGAGCAGTTTCTTGTTTTCTTAGTATATTCTGCATTATCTAACTCACAAAACATTTCAGGAAAAGGATTTTTGCACAAAACCTGCCAAAAAAAATCAATGCATAAGTGGTAGAAAACTAATTTTGACTACTGCCTGCATTATCTCCAATACTTGAAGTTTAACCAGTAGAGATTGAATTCAATGAAAAAAAAATATATTAAAAATTAAAAATAGCAAGTGCAGAAAATTGATTTGAATCAGGATTCTCCTACCACCTGGGAAAGCATGTGGAAAATGTTTTATTGCACAGGGGAGTCCAGACAATATTCACCAAGCCCCTCTTGTCTTTCTCTAAAACATTTGTTGCATTAAAAACAACCCCTACGAGCAGTGATTTATTTCTGAATTCCCTGGGTGTGCAGGGAGGCACAAAGGTCCTAAATCTGCTGACTAAGATAAATTGCAGGTTGGAATGTATTTAACAAATGATAATGCAAAATGCAGGAAAATATACAGAGAAACAGCAGATAGCAATGAAACGGAGTACATGACCTGCCTGAGAAGTTACTACACACAGCCAAAGAGCAGATATAACTGCAGATGAATTCCCTCGGCTTTCAATCCCTACAGAAATAAGTGACTATTAAAAGAATGCATGTTTCTCCCTGTGAGTGAATCCTTCAACTGCTTTGTAAAGACGACTGGGAAACTGCTATTACAGTAGGAGGAACAAACTCTTTTTGAAGCAGAGGAAAGGTTAGGAGAAAGGAATGTGCTGAAATTATCTCCCATGGTAAAAACAAGCAGGAAAGAAAAAAAAAAACATAAGCAAGTGATTATTAATAGGCACACCTCCTGCTACAACGGCTGCCTGCTGCACAGTGCCTTGTTTCATGCTTTGAAGCATCTGGTGTTGGCTAGAATTTGAGTTAGGACACAAGACTCGATGGACCAGTGGCATAATAGGGCATGGCAATTCCTGCGGTCTTGTTTTGTACACAGGTGCAGTCAACCCTGGGTTTGGTTGGTTTGTTTGTTTGTTAAATCTCCTCCCTTGTTCCTCTCTGCACATAATGACTGAAGAAACATCTCATCAAGCTGTCACTGCAAGCCTCTGGCAGACCATGTCCTACCTTGGGCCAGGGCTCAGCAGCTAAGTAGCAAGTACAAAGCTACAGGAGCAGCTGATGGAGCAATGCAGGTGAGAGAACACAGAACTTATCGCTGCCTTGCACTTGCCTACCTCCAATCTTCTCACACTGCTTCTAGGCTCTCGAGAGAAGAATGAGATGTGCCAAAGCATCCCTCCATCCACTTAAGAAAGCAGCTAAGGAAAGACCCTGGAATTACTATCAGAGAACTGTGACTAGCAGCTAAGGAAAGACCCTGGAGTTGCTATCAGAGAACTGTGACTTGAAAACCGGCATAGAGAATTAAGAGGGGATATCAGGATATTGGAAGGGGAACTTTTAATTTGTAGCTAGGAAATAAGACAGTAAAATAAAAAAAAAGAAATATTGTGCTTATAAATTAGTCATTTTCTACAGAGATTCCTTCACATGCTTATTGCTGCATTGTTTGTACAGCACTACCACAGTGTGGTGCACAAACACTATAGATGGAAATTATCCCACAGAAGATTTAAGGAGTTGTTCTGGAACACAGAGATCAGTTCATCCTCACAGAATCCATGGTAAGGTAGGGATAACACCACTAAAAAAAAAAAAAGGAGACGTGAATGTAATTTTATCTCCAAGTGAAGATGACTGTATCTATGATGAGCAGATCTTTCCAGAGACAGGTTTCATTATCTTTCTGTTACCAGAATACTCCTGCATATGGCTTAAACTTCTATTTCCTGTGCCTACAGGGCCTTACCATTTTCTTTCTTTAGAAAGTCAGCCATAGTACTTCTCTAAGCTATGGATTTACTTAGAGAAGGCAGCAGTGAGGCAACCAACAGTTGGCCTGACGCTGTGAATTTTCATTTGCAGAAGCAAAGACTCCAGTTTTAGTTCTGGGCTAGTTTTCACAAAATAGAACTTTCATCTTCAGAGATCTCCTAATCCATCTAAGGCTTGGCTGAACCGGGGAACAATTTCAGAAGAAAGTGGAAGTAGGATTGAGACACAACAGGATTATGTACTCTTGCTTGCCTGGAAATTAAAGCCTAATCATGAGACTTCAAGCAAAATAAACATTCTGAGGTAGAGTTATTTAGTCAAATAGAAATGTATTAATTTCTTAATTTTTAATATTGTTCTAACTTTGACAAAATATATAATATACATATGTTTTCTCACCCTGGGAAGGTCTGCTTCTGCCAAGAAAATGCAGATGAGTAGCTTCCAGACAACTCGTCAAGTAAAAAAAACCACCCCAAAACCTACCCTCTATAAGTAGCTGGATATTGTCACTGATTCTTAGGAATGTGTTCCATTAACTCTCCTCTTTTATCTTTCGCCAGATCAAGTGCTGCTTCATTGTGCTAAAGAACTATTATTTTTAGCTAATTAAAGTTCAGTGAGGTCCCCATTTAGATGAGTGTTTGTTGTCAGATGGGAACGTTCACTCCCACCATACAATTCTTATTTGCAAGGCTATTCACCCATCAGAGTGTTAGCTGTGCAGCCTGAAGCAAAAATGTATACCACAAGTTCTTATACGTTCTGTGCTGTTATTTCCTACTACACTTCTGAAGCATAACCACAGAATCTTCCCTGGTACCTATTCCAGGACAACTGTACATGTAAACATAGAGAAACACTAAAGGGCAAGCTTTATATGCCTTGGTTCTGGCACACAGCTGCATTTAGCAGAACATTTAGTCATTTACTCATGCTTCTCTTTTGACATTAAATGTGCCATTGGACAGACCCCTCACATTGCTCCACGTAAACTGGGCTTAATAACAGCAGTCATAACTTAGAAGTCAGAAGGGTATCATGGGTGGAATTAAGCTTTGCTTTTCGGGGACATGACTAAGAGCAATGTCTACCAACTCTTGACTGTGCATTGCACAGTGGTGATGATGTAAGCCCACCTCCAGCCTCCAAACAGATTTGTCAAGGTGCTTGGCAACAACAGGAAACACAAGTTGAGGTGTGGATGGGGAAAGAGGAAAACTTGCAAATATGCAAGGTCTGCTTTCAGTCCACAATAAGGTCTTCCAGAGCTGCCACTTGATGAGTCTTTTTGGGGTGGGGGAGGGGCGGTTGGGGACAAAAATATGTGTCTCAAACTATGTCTCAGATTTAGAAGAGGCAGGGAACAAGTCAAGCTGTTCTGTCCTGTTCTGTTATATAGCTGTCTCAAGTAACAGCGTTACTTGAGACAGCTATAAAAGCACTACATGCCCAGATGTAATCTACAGAAAAGCAGCTGACCTGCTAAAGATGTGATACCTGAAAGTAACTGGTTGAAGAAAAGCAACTGCAACACTTCAGAAAATTCTGAGCAACAAGAAAAAAATGAGAGTGAGAAAAATGAGTGAGATTGCTCCTGATTTTTATTTATTTTTAACTGAACTGTACAGCCAGCCAGATTATTGTGTTCCTGGTATCTTTGTTTATAGATGAGTCATCTTTGTACTGCCTCTGCCTTCAGCTCCTTCTCTCTGTCTGTGGCATTTCTTTCATCCTTGCCAGTGTCTGCTGCAAGGCCTGACCAGCCCCAGCAACTGATCAAATAACAAATATAATTTGTGAAAAATAATCTACAGCCAAGAGAAGATGTTAAAAACTTCTTCTGTATTCCTTTCTCCTCCTCTTTTCTTCTAACATGTTAACCCAGCACCTAACCCAAGGCTTCTTACGCTTTATGCTAAAAAACAGATCCTGGCTACCTTAGCAACATGCTAAAGAAACACTCATTATATATTGGACATGACATTGCATTTCCTACATCCCTGATTCATTCTTTGATCTCTCCTGACAATTTATTTTAAAGAATTTTGCTGTCTAAAAGGGTTATATTTGCTGCATGCTTTCCTTTCAAAAAGGATTTTTAAAAAAGAAAATAAAATAAATGCCTGCAACATCATTTATGTTCTATTTTTGAAAATTTCAACCAAGTTCATATTTTACAGACAGCAAAGAAATATTATATTGTTTTCTTTTCCACCAGCACCAAAGCCCTAATGTCTTACTGCACCTTTATTACAGCATTCTCTTTTGTACTGCTCCTTTGAGTTCTGTGATCATGAGCCAGCAAAGTGCCTCAGTGTGTCACCTTAGTGTCATGACTGAAGGGCTGGCTGCTGTTCTTCTGCTTTCATGAACATTTTGTAACTTATCTTCACTGAAAAAAACCTTGCTGTCAATTGGGTGGGTATATAGACCTAAGTCTCTGCCAAGAACAGCCCAATTTACTTCTAGAAAAAACTTCCAGAAAATTTATTAGTCAACAGCACTGCATTTTTAATTGTGCCTGTGAACTTTGGGTGCTCACACTAGCAGTCCTGTATTGATACTGCCAGCTAATAGGCACAACAAAGACTCAGTGCCCCATGACTAGTATCACTGTGTTCCTCACCTTTTGAGTGACTCCATAGCCCAGGATGCACACAGATACAGCTGCAGTGTATAGTGAGATGCCGCTAAATGTAAAATAATTAAGTTTTTTCTATCCTACAAGGTTTCCTGAATATTCCTAAAATATTCACCCTTTTGAAAACATCCTAGCATTCCTTCCTACTTTCAGTCTTTCTGCCACCTGCATGGACACTGAACAGATATGCAGCATTCTTGTGTCTGATGTATAGACATCCTAGGCAATTCTTCTGCACATGAGGAAAATCAACAAGTATAACTAAAACAACATTTGAAGACTTCAGGAAAAGGATATAGAATTTACTGAGGTGAACAAGCAAATAACGCTGGCTTTTGCAGTCATGTATCAGCTCCACAAGGAAGAATACTTCAGAGTCTAAGAAATATTAACTGATAGGACCACTCTCACGAAGATCTGGGTCTACTGGAAATGGTTTGCAAACTTCTGACCAGCAAGGGTTCAATCTAGACTATAACTCAAAAGCTCAAAAGCAGAAAGCAAGTTAACTTTGGCAGTGGAAAAGAGAGTGGTGAATATCACCAGAAGACTGCAAATCTAGCTTCTGCCAAGCAGATGCCATCATGGGGAATTGGTTTCAGGTCAAAAAATGTACAGAAAAAGGGCTGTCACTCAAGTATTCAGGGCTACTACTTGCACTTTTCTGAAGAGCAGTGCAGTCAGAGATAAGATCTATATCCTAATGAGATTTTTTTTCCCTGTGACTACATAAACAGGAAAGTTGTTAATTTTCTCCAGTTCTGTAAACACCAGTCTCAAGTGGGAACATTTCACTAACATTTCACCTGTGCTGGCTGGTCAGAGGCAGTGTGTAACATAACATTTACATCATTGGGAACAAATATTTAATTTTCAGAAGATGCAAGAAGGGATATTTTTTCCTGACCAGGGTCTCCACATTTCTGGAACTGCAAAATCCCCCAAAGGGGAATTTTTACCTTTGCTTCCCTCATTTTTGGGCCCATAAAAGAGACATCTGACCAGTACTACAAAGATTCAGCTTACATTTGAGAATATGCACAGATTAAATTTAATATACTTCTAGTTTCCTGAAAGAATTTGAAAATGTATCATGAGTCAGATTCATTTAGCAAAGTTAATGTTTCTATTATTGTTGCTATGTACAATGAGCTACCATCAGCTAAAGTGACTATTAGCAGCAGAGGCGAAAAGCACATTAAAATTAGAAATTTTTCTTGCTTATTTTCTACATTCAGATACAAAAGCAGGTATGAAAACCTACCAAATTGCTCAGATAAGAAAGATCCTACAAGATCTTAACAGTATCTTTGAGTACTGAGTTGCCTGCTTTTTTTACTGTGTGTTAGCTAGAATATTGCAGTTAAGTACCATGATATGGCACAAATGATATGAACAGCTTTGGAGAGAAGCGTTCTTTGGGCATCTCTGATCTAATAAATGTCACTACTAATCTACGCTTTTCATTGAATGTAAGAAAAAAGTGGTGAATGTAAGAAAAAAGTTTCCTGCAAACAGGAAAAGAGCAATACATTCTTTAGATTCCCTTTCACAACATCAGTGGGTAAAACACAGTGCTTATATGGCATAATTTAGGGATACAGGGAATGTCACACATCTTCCTGATTTATCACTGGCATCTATTTGAAATAGACAAGCATGCTGGCCATACATGCGTGTCATATCAGGGTAGTACATGGTCTCCAAAAGGAGGTGAGATAATGGCTTTTGCTGGCTCTAGTCCATAATAATCCACAGTACTACTATCCAGAGCTTAAGAGTTAGACAGTGTTTGGTACCTTCCCTCTTAGGCCCACAAAACACTATTTCATAATCAACATGTGTGCAGGACAGGTCCTCTGACTCTTGGTGAATCTTCCAGTAAATAGGGAGGTTGCCCTCCTGCCAAATCTGCCAGGGGAAATAAATTATTAGAATAAAAAAAAGTAAATCTTAAACTCCCCAAAGTCTTTTCCAAGAAATGATTTGAAGAATAGAGAATGTGTTTCAGAGAAGGTACTCTCGGCCAGCAGGAAGGCTAAATCTGCAGAGAAAATGAAACCTTCTCAAGGGCTTTCAGGTTATAAGGATGAGAACAGAAATGCAGAAGCCAATAAATTACTCCAGACATGCTGATTATGGCTATCATATTGATCTGGGGGGTGAAAAGGGCAAAGCAGAAGGTGCCAGCAGCTGAGGGCCTCTCTACTGCTCAGTTATTTGCATGAAAGTCCACAAGATCGAAGGGAAGAATAGAGGAAGATGTCTGACCAGGAAGGAAAAAATAAAACATTTATTCCTAGAAACCTCAGGAGAAGTCTTTTGAGCTATTTCTGGAAAATACTATTGTTTAACAAGAAGCATACATATGACATCTCTGTACAGACCAACACACATATCTCACAAGGAAAGATGAGTCTTCCTTAGCATGTAACACTGCAAGACAAAAGAAAGCAGAAGCCCCCCCCAAATAAAGCACATTGCTATTGTAACTGTTCCTTTACCCTTGTGAAAGCACATCATGAGAGTGAAACATTTGAAGCTGGTAAAGTTGGTTTACTAAATGGGACTACAGCCTCCTGCAACTTTTATGTTTAGGTTTATGGGAAATTATTCTTAAAAGCTGAGACCTCTGGCTGAATCGCCACTCTGTGAAGTGTGTCATGATGCAGACTGTTTTATTTCAGTTACTTATCGACATCTGTAGATTTTTCTTTGTTGCTATGATCTTCATTTTCTGGTGCTGTTCCTTTATGACAGCTGAAATTCTACCACTGATATTAAGATGTGGTAGATAACAAATAGCTCTAATATTTTCTTGGTTTATTGCTAGGTCTTTAAATAAAATAGCTATTTTCAAAATCTGTGTCTTTTGGCCATGAAATTAACACTATTTTTTAAAGAGTGTTTCCAATCTTTTTGATTGGAATAATGATAATATGTATTATTTCTACCTTAACTTCCTCATTTATTGGGTTTTACAACCTATTTGATTCTATAATCTTAAGATTCTATGACTGTCTGGCTTGCCTATGTATGATCCTGCTAATTTTCAGAGCACTACGGATGCCTAACAGAGCCTGGACTGCATCCCATGTATCTCTTCTTCCTGGCTTCTGGTGAAGTTGTTGTACATCAGTGCATTTACAGCTACACCCAATTGAAAGAATGTTCCTCCTTTCTGCATGTGCATATATATGTACAGTTACAGGTAATTTGCTGTATGCTACTAAACACCCTTGTTCACCTCTTTCTTCACTTACACACTTAGGTATGAGGGGACCAGTAGGGAGTAAATAAATGTTCTGGTCTCTTCTACCTTGCGGTAGGCCTGACAAGATCTTTCACTCTGACTTGCTGCTCCATCTCACATCTTTGTTGGCCCTTGACTACCATCTCTACAATGCCATTGACCTATTCCTGTTTTCATTTCTGCCTCATGGAAACATCTGCTTAGCCCATTAAACTATGCGGGGAGCAGGGTTTTATTCAGGTGTCAAAAAGGCAGTAGGATTAAACTACTTCATTGAGTGTAAGCACTGACAACTTTCTGTAGAATAGAGGAGGGAATAGGAATTAGGGCTTAGATCATAATGCTTTCAGTGCAGTCAGCCATAGACCCCACTACCAAAAGAAAAGTATCTGATATTGGGCGCCAACTGTGCATTCAAAATAGAAAAGGCAGCAGGCCTTCTCTTGATGAGTTTAAGCATTCAGGGACACATTCTGTCTCCTTTTGTGCTCACTCTGATTAGTCTCTTACTCCCTTTATATTCCTACCGTATATGGGAAGGCAGAATGTGAGCTATACTGTAGTGACGTGGATGGCAAAATGCAGTCTGCAATAAGCCATGAAAAATACAATACCCAAAAAGAAAACAGAATTACCAGTATGGCAATGAAGAAAACTGACACTGCATAATCAAATGGCAGGATACAGGTTAAAAAACAAAACAAACTAAAACAAAACAAACAAAAAAAAAACCAAACCAAAACAAACAAAAAAAAAAAAAACAAAATAAAAAAGCCAAGATAAGGTTATTGTATTTATCACTTATTTGTGTTCCATTATTTTACTGCACCTCCGTGATACATGTTCTACTTCTTAGGATTTNACAAACAAAAAAAAAAAAAACAACATAAAAAAGCCAAGATAAGGTTATTGTATTTATCACTTATTTGTGTTCCATTATTTTACTGCACCTCCGTGATACATGTTCTACTTCTTAGGATTTGTGGTAAAAAGATTGGATAACTAATCTGTATTTTATCACTAAATGACAGAGTCCTAAATAACTCTTTCCTGTCTTTAATGGTATAACCAGTTTCCAGAGCTCCTGTCCTCCACTCTTTCCAGTGCATTTCAGTGTTAAACATTTGGTTTAAGCACATAGAGCTACATTGCCCAGCTCCTGCACTATAGGATTTAATGTTCTTTAGCTTTTATGTGGAATTTTCTAGAAATATTTCAGCTGAAAAGACACCTTCCTGAGACTTCCCCAAATCTGTTATGAAGTCATTAGATCCAAATGAATGGGTGTGACAAGAATGTGAATATTCAGGGTAAGTTCAAATAATTTTTAAAGCTAACTCCAAAGAGTAGTCCTATTTAAAAGTGTGCATAAAACTAGGCTACTCTTACAATGACTAAATCTGTCAAATACTCCTGTCCTTTTAAGCACCACAGGGGATGGATGCCAACATTGCATCCCAAGGAATGCTAAATTCTTAATCTGAAGAACTGGATAACATGTCTTTCCAAAGGTTGGGAGGGAGTGCTATGAAAGATTGAAGAGCCTTAAAGGACACAGCTGCAATGCCAGCTACTGCATATCCTTGAGATGCTCGTACTAGGACTCTGATGTGCAATGTCAAAGGAAGAGAGATCTGTGGAGTCTGTTGAAACAAGGTTCCCCTGTCAATGTTAATAAGAAGTGAAGTTATCTCACCTCTATGTTTGGGTCAGAAAAACACTGAAGTTTCTCAGAAGACACATAGCTAAAGAGATAATGAAGTAACTGACGAGCTACTACTTTACACATAATCTTTCCCCAGTATGAGAAGATTAATGATGGAATGATAAATGGCCTCTTCATCTAAAGGAAGTGAGTGATTCTTTTCTTCTTCTCCTTTCTGTTTTTCTTGCTTAGAATTCAGTCAGTATTTTAGGAGACTGTAGAGCTTCTTTGATCTCACCTAGAATGTCATTTTTATGGATAAGTGCAGTGTCCAGGCATTTTAAAATAGCACATTTTTAAAAGATCTATGTGAAGGAAAAACAAACAACTCATCCCAAAACCTACATGGCTAGAAGGATGAACTAAAATTTTCTCAGGACTGAGGATGCTGATTGGGTCAGAACTGTTTTACTCCAATCTCCACAAAAAGCACATGGTGATGGCTCCATGTGTTTTATTTTGACATTTCTACCCATCCTCACCTTGCCTGACTATGATTTTGGACTTTTGTTTCTCTGAGCCATGGAGTTAGTAGCATACAGGACAGGAGCAGATTGCCATGTTGGCAGTTGGATTATTGATAACTGAATAATGAAAAAAGGTCCCTTCCCTTCAAAGTAAAGGCAGTAGTGAAGAGACCTCACAAGCAACAGTACCTGTTGCAGTGAAAAAGCCCCCTTCTGAAGCCACAGTCCAAGTTCTCCTACTTAACATCCTAGCCAAAGGCCAAGATGGATAGAGAAAATATATACCCTGCTCCCTCTCCCATTTCCCCTCCTGGCCCATCTTTTTCATCTCTCTTCTGTCCAGTCAACCAAAGCATCAGAAATATTTTCTTGCATCAGTCAGATCCAGTTTAGCTTCTGGGGTTGGTTTGGATTTTGTTTTTGTTTTCCCCTGAAGGATAGAAATTTTCTATTTTGTTTTGATAGCTCAACCTGAGAGTTTGACATCTCCTCCTGTTTACATGTTTGCTTTAGTGCAAAAGGTACAGATGATGGGCTTCGGGTGGGTTCTAAATTAAAGGTGACATTGGACTTGTCCTCCGTTTCTGCCAATTGGAACTGGCTTCATCCTGCAAAGCCCATGGGCACTACCCTTTAAGACTTCTGCACCACAATGGAAATCTACAAAGCAGAATGAAGGTGTAATTGCCATAAGTGTCAATACACTCCTTGCTAGTTGGCTCTGGCTAGTACAGTGATAATTACACAGCAATAACGATATGCATTTCACTATACAGTGGCAGCCAAAGTAGGTATAGAAGGTTTCTGGAATACATACTGTACATATGCTACTTTTTTCAGTAGAGTAAGGGCTATCTAGCCCCTCCTGTCTGTCTTCAATCTCCTAAAACTTCAAAAGAAGCAGTTTATTTCTCTGTCTTTTAAAGCAGGGAGAAATACAAAGAAAGCCTGCGTGTAAACCTTTGGTCTATGCAATAGAGAAATATTCCTTCTTTAGCAGAGTCTCTTCTTCTTCCTCCTCCATAAATAATCTATCCTTTATTCTTGTTTTCCAGGTCAGTTGTTCCTGGTCACATTTTCCTTTCTGTTACACTCCAAATTGCCAGTAGCCTCTTTCTACATGTCAGCAGCACTATATCTGGAACTTACACACCTAGGAAAGACAAGATTAACCATCCCACCTTCTTACATGCTTACCAGTGGCCTTATGCCTCTTTTGCTCATAATCCAAACAATTCCTCATCCTCATATATACAGTTT
Organism: Agapornis roseicollis; assembly: GCA_002631895.1. Taxonomy (NCBI): domain Eukaryota; kingdom Metazoa; phylum Chordata; class Aves; order Psittaciformes; family Psittacidae; genus Agapornis; species Agapornis roseicollis. The sequence continues at coordinate 49,376 of NDXB01012184.1, forward strand.
GTCAAGAAACTCCCAAAGTCTTTCCCTTCCCTAAGCCCTCCTTATATTCCTGCATCTTCCAATAAATTGTATTTACTGCTACACTACAGACTGCTGCTACAGACTCTGTGTTTTATACCACAGTCAGGAAGAATTTTGCCTTTTCTGGTTTTGACAAATATTCAATTTGGTCTCTAATCTCAGATGAAGGTTTCTAGATATCTAATCATTCTTGTCATTTCCTTCTCAAGCATCTGCATCTGATCCAGGTCTTTCTTTAAGTTGGTTCCAAATTCAATATAGTTCTTTAGCCTTGAGGCCCTTAAATTTTTATCAGAATAAGTTGAGCACTATACTACTACCTCAACTGTCTTGCTGCCTCCCGGTATGGTATTTGGATTCACCACAGCAGTATGGCATTTTTAACTCATGACTCATATGGATTAGCTTGTGGTTCAGTACAACCCCTGACCCTTTTCTGTATAACAGTTTCCCAGCCAGCTGCTCCTCATTCTTTATTTATGCAGTTGACTCAGCTTGCCTACGTGAAGTACCATGCACTTCCCCTCTTCAGCTCAGCTTCCCCAGGTTGTCAAGATAATTTTGAATTCAGCACTTTTCATCCAGTGCATCTAGCTTACTCCCTGTCAGCTTGCTAACGCCTTGAGGTGAGTGATTATTAACGAACAATGAGCAGTACAGGGCAGCTCTATATATCACTCTATTTTGATAGGGAAACTCCTAATTACCTTCTGTGTACAAGTTTTTGCACACACATTGTCACAGATCTTTGCAGACCATGCTTTCTTTACTTCAGGAGTGACAGGGTCAAAAGACTTCCCAAACTCTAGACACAAGGGATTCAATGGTTCTTCTCTGGCATGCTGTAAAACAGAAGCAGGCTGATTTGATACAATTGTTTCCCCACCAATGCATTCTGGAACTATTTGTCTCCACATTAATCTTCAAATGCTTAGAATGGTTGAGAGAGCTTTGGTCTAACATCTTTCTGAAAATTTGGATTACCCAACATAGCCATACTTCACTGGCTCCTTCAGTTTTTAAAAACAAGGATCTTGGTATCCCTCATGATAACCACCATTCCTGACAACCCCACACTGACCTCACTTCCTACAACTGGATTCATATCTTGGATACTCACTGTGAATTTACTGAGAGAGATTATTGGCAACATTGACATGAATTATTTAGAGGAACAAAATAAACAAGTCGCCAAATTATGATACTGACTTCTCAGTAATATTAGAAAACAGTGGGGATAAAAATAAATCTTTCTATCCATGCTCCCTTATGATTTATTGTATTTTTGAATAAAAATAGTTCAATCTATCTTAGCTGTAGAAATCACCCCCATTTTTCTGAATTTTCCCCAAATTCATTATTGCCATTGTTCCTCAAAATAGGTATTTTTCAGAAAACCTACCTATAAGAAAAGACAAAGAAATAGCCACTTTTACTGCACACTGCATAGTCTCAATACACATATAGCTTAATTAAGCATAGATCCACAGTATGTTTCAGGGCTATCAAGACAACCTTGTTCATAATGTGATTTTCAGTGTTTGTGAGAATAGATTATTGGTTAAACAGATGGGGGAAGAGGGGAGTGAAGCAAGCTTTTGAAGTTATGAGATCATAGAAAATTTATTCTGATGGTCCAATCAAGGGACTTGAAAACTGGTCACAAAAAACCCAAAGATTTTGCAATTTCTTGTGTTTATTTAAATTTACTTAAATTGCCCAGGATATTGCCCTTATTCAAGAGCTGAAAAACCTGTAAGACATCCAAGGTTACGCTGCAGAAGGGTGACTTCCCTGGCTTCTAATAAATTTAAACCAAGAGGCCTCCTTAAGATATGGACACTAAAACTGAAATAGATTTCTGTCTGACAAGTTAAGGAAAAGCAAATGACCCTACCTGAAAGGACGCATTTTGCTGAAAGGTCACTCAGCAGTCACTCTCCTAAAATATGTTTAAAATGATGTCAAAACAAGTATTCTTATTTATGTCTGTAATTATGATTTATACTCAGTATAAAGCACCAGGCACAATGGAAGAAAAGTGAACTTTAAATGTAGGTTCAGAAACTGCAGCACCAAAAGGTAATTAAAAGTTTCATGTCAGTTAGCAAATAGCTACAAAATAAAAATAATGCTGGGGGGGTTGACTCAGCCAGGCACAATGATTTAACTCAGACACAATGACTTGCTGTGGGCTACCAAAGGGCCTTGCAGCTAAAAGCCTTTGCAGAGGTCAGCCACAAGCTCTGTGTCCTGGCAGAGGCAAAGTGCCCAAAGCAAGGGGCAGGATCAATGCCACCTGCACCCAAGATGATTTAGTTTCAGCTCTTTCCCTGGCTAGATGCCCACCAGAAACTACAGCTCCCACCCTAAAAGAGGTCCTTTTCTTTCTCAAAAGCTGCAGTGCAGACAAATTGCCTGCCCTCTCATTCAAGGATTTTCCTTCTTCCCCCTGGCACAAGGGACATAATTCATATCACTCTGTATCTGCAGAAGTGCTCATTAAAACTAGTGGGCCACTTTCCCTATGATTATCCTGCTTTTCTAAAATCAAGGGCATACTTAGAGGAAAATAAAGACTGTTCATAGCTCTCCCAGAGTAATAAATATGTATGTAAATAAACAGAAAAAACTGTCTCAGTTTCCTTCGGGAATTTCCATGTGGACTAAATGGGTATAATGTTGTATGCTTGCCCTCAATTAGAAGCAAAATACATCCCTTTTGTCACAAGTTCGCATGCTAATATCTGTTGTTGTCACAGCTTTTACCCAGAAATGGAGATAGTAACAAATAGTTCTAGTTTTGAAAGTTCTGGTATGTGCCGTTAAATTTGTGTGCCAAAAGTGAAAGTAAATTGCTCTGTAAGAGCTATAGAAGTTTAGCATCCAAATATTTCCCCTGGTGTTAAAATACCTCAATATAGACATATATATCTCCCTTTTATCACTTAATTCAACAGTTTTCATATCAATTATTTCATCTCATTTAGAAAGTCAGACTTGCAAATTTGTTTAGGCCCACAGATCACATATCCCCATTAGCAGCATCATGGATACGCATGTAGCCTGGGCATGTAGCCTGTCCAAAACCCACGGACAAAATTCTTAAGTCAAAAGGAGCTTCACTTCTGTCAAGCTAGTATTTTGTTTGGGGTTTTTTTAGACAAAGAATTTTCACTTCTAACCACAGCTTTACTAGGCCAGTAATGGTAAGACAACAATAATAATGATAAAATTCAGCAACACATAAAAACCTGTAGAACAGTAATAGTGGTGATTTTTCCATTTTTATGAGGCACTAATCTAGTTGCCTCATAAAGAAGCAGATTATGGGTGCATAAAACAGCACAATGGAACTATGGTACAATAACATTAGTAGGTACAGCAGCAGCTTTACTACAGCTCCTGTCTTGACAAATTGTGTGATGGAGGATGATAAGTATAAATATAAAATCAATCTAAATTTTATTTGATTGTGATTTCCACCTTATCAGGACAGCAAGAGTTCATAAGAGAGCATGAGGTAGCTAAGACAAATGTGTAAACCCAACCAGTAATAAAAGACGAGCTAACACTTTCAGCTGCCAAACTGTAAAAGTATTTCAGTAGATGCTCAGGACACTAAACATATTTATACAATACATGCAAAGTAGCAGTTTTAAAAGCAAGTCATCAGCTATAGAATAGGAAAGAGTAAAAAAGGCAGAATTAAGTAAATGGAAGTACCCCTTCAGAAGCTGTCATATCACATCAGTTTGTTTCATTTCACTGTATGGAAGAATAAGAAAACATACCTTTTAAGTGACTATATCACACATTTTATGCCAGCTTGGCAGAAAAGGTATAATGAGAATTTTTCCTTATTTTTTTCTGCTTTGTGATCTTGCAAAATAGTAATTATACATGTCCTTTTATATATTAAGCCAGAACGAATACTAACAGAATAAGAGTCAGTATCCCAGTTATTTACAGTACAAAGACTGACAAACATGCAGTGGCTGTATGTATTTATTGAGAGCCTACCAAAGTCTACTGGATGCCTTTTTTCATCAGCTACCCATGTAATCTCAGTACTGCCTCTACTATTTTTTTAGTTATTTTTGAATTTAAAGAAACAGACAAGGTTCTGCTTTTATTTAAGTGGCTGTAGAGTATGTAACAGTGTGAAATCCAGGTTTGCAATTGTGGTACCTCAGTTCTGAACACCACTGTACTTCTAAATAAAACCTGAATCTCTCCAATCAGCCATGATAAGACTGTGAAAATCAAAGTTACTCACAATTTTTTTTTAACTTCTCATTGGACTTGCAGTTCTATTTCAGAGCCATTAAAAAGCAGTTAGGAGAGACTGTAACCATAGTTATTATTGTGCAGTGCAGTGCAATAACATTGCAGTTTTTGACAGAGAGTCGTCTGATGTACAGTCCACAGGTATACAAATATCCTTCAAAAATCCACCCTACTTGGTTCCATCTAAATGCTTGAGTTTTGGATTATCATGCTGCTTCCAAAAACCATCTCCCATGGTTGTGTGGCAGGCCTTCATACCAGTATACCTCTGGATTTTGGAGCTGAATTTTTGGGGCTGAATATAGCAGTTCAAATAGATTATAGCAATGCTTTTGTTCACTCAGCCTTACAAAGACTCAATTTAAAGGTACCATGATACCTACAGTCATCTGCTGCAGGAGTTGATCCTAAAGTTTGTTATGATATTTTTTGTCAATACAGCTCCATCTGTCACTGTATTTTAGAGCCAAAGTGATCATAAAAATGATAGGTAACAACTAGAAGGAACCATTTCAGATATTTTGAGGGTCTTGCGCTGAGCAGAGTAATGTTAAATAGCATTGTTCCTGCTAAGCCTGGGGAAAAGCCAGGGGTCCTTAGTTGAAACTGGGCTTGATAACAGCTTTATATGCAGAAGATTTGGCAGAACAGGACAAAATGCATGGGGAATGCAAGGGACAAACCTGTGATATGTTAAAATGCATTCATCCATCAGAATCAGAGATATAAAGACAGAAATCTGTTAGCAAACAGAAAATCAGTTAACCACAAATATCTGTCATAAACAGTTAAAATAATACCTAAATATCTTTGAGTTTTAGCTGCTGGATTGTCTCTGCCTCTTATCCTTTCTTTAGAGTTTTCTTCTTTTATATAATCAGAAGTAAAGATGTGTGGCCTGGGCAGCATGATGTCATTTCTGTGTCTTGCAACAACCAGGCAGCTGTCTAGCAGCAGGATAAACTGACTCAGAAGCAAAGTTATCTTACTTTTATTTAAATTCCATCTTTGACCTGTGTGCAGCTGCCAGCACATATTTTATGGTGTTCACTGGTTTTTCATTGCGTCCTGTGTCATTTGCTGAAAGGTATTTTAACTTCATTTAAATTTCCTTGTGCCTCTGAAATGTCAATAAATGTCGTTCTTAACATCAGTTTTGTCCTGGGTTGGCTTTTCTGAGGTTTCTGTCTTTAGATCTGATTAAAATTGGGAAATAAATAGTGAATAACATTGATTGCAGACTGGGAAAGGTTGAGGATAATTTATTATCTGGTGCGCATGATAGTGAGATTTTTTTTTTCTACCAGACTCTTCAGACTAACAAAATTCATACTGATGGGAAAGAGGGGTTTATAACTATTCTTTAGTGCAAAGTAATTTTGCAAGTCTCTGTTTGTCATGGTCATCTATAGATCATAAATCAAGTTAACATCAGTGGTAGTTACCTCATACTGTTAGTTGAGCAGACTTTAAGAAAGAGGCTATTAGAAATTCTTATATTTGAAATCAAAATGCCTTGCTTATAGGGTGGAAAGAAAAAAAGATCAACAGACATTGTCTGTGAACACTAACCTAAACCATAATTCTTGGTATTAGCAGTAATTTCATTATATTGCTTTATGTAGCCTTACGGAAGAGTGACTATTTGGAATTATATGTCCTAAATTGACTTTTTTTCATTCTCCAATACTGCATCACTAGCCAAGAGAATGAAAACTTAACCCACCAGCATAAGCTTGTGTGCTTTTCATCATACCAATGAATCCTCAAGAATCTTCCTTTCAAATCTTGCTATGACTGGGAAAATGTGAGCCTAACAACAGTGACAATTTAGAGGAAGCAAAATAGGACAAAACTAAGTAAGGCATCAGCCAGGTTCTTCAGTCTTTCTGTTTACTTCTCAGAGTACCTGACCAAATGTCCAGTTAGTCTAGAGAATCTCATTTACAGTTTTAATTGTAATTACAGCTAGAGTCATTGCCTTTAACTGCTGTCACAAGAGACCCACTCTTATGCCCCTTGTCACTAATGGCAGTGGGAACCAATCTCAGTGACAATCCTGCATTTTCAGCATAATACATTTTCAGCGTAATAGTATTTGCCAGGAGAGCTGTAGCCACTTGTGGCAGCTCAGGACAATGTCTGATTTGCAAGTGGAGACTCCAGGTATTACTGCAACCCAAATAGTCATCAGAAAACATCTTAATATGTCTGCTGGGTTGAAGAATCACCATTATCTTTTATTCCACTGTTGTTGCTTATTAAGAGTACCAGGACAGCTCAGGTGAGTAACCTGAATGCCACAGAATACCAGCAAACCCAAGAGGAGCATTACCTGCAATGGAGCTGTTGGTGGAAGCGGGATCCACAAACCCAAACCCTTTCCCCACCCTTGCCCCCCCTTCCCTGATCACAGTAACTGTTCTATGGCTGAAAGGAGCTTACAGACTGGATGCCAGTGCATACCACTGAGGCTAAGCCCCCATTAGTACAAGAGAAATATATTGTACTTTTTCAGATATAACTGATACATTTGCCTCATTTCTATCATCTCTTAGTATCTGACAATCTTTAACCTGGTCATTCTCACTCCAGTTTAGGTAAGGAACAGTCACAACTCACTTCTTCAGTAATAATATTTTGCATCATATGGAATCATTTGCCAAGGAAGTTAAGACAGGTTTTGTGATTACTACAGCATCAAATTCAAGAGACCCTGAATTGTTCAAACAGTTGTCTAGAGTGGATAGACCTGGCTTCCTGTATGATAGGTGCAGAGTAACAGCAATACATAAGCAACCAACATACTAAAAGGCACCAGTTTAATTGTTATTCCCTAGAAAGCATTGCCTGTTGCTGTTGCCTTGCTGTTTGTAGACAGTAGCAGTAATACATATTAATCATCCCATTTAAAAGACATAGATGAAAAATATTCAGCAACACTAAAATACCCAAGTAATATCTATGTAATGACAGCTAATAGACAGTACCTGTCCCTAGGTTCTGATCAGATTTTGCATGTGTCTCCACAGTCAGGAAGGCTGCCATTCTAAAGTGACACTTGATAGTGTCAAACAATGTATTAACAGATGATTAGTAGTAATGCAATGCAAGCCATTCTAGTTGAATTGGAAGGCCTGAATTCAGTACCTCTGGAGCACTTAGGACAAAAGTAGCATGTGGTTAAATATGAGAGGATTAAACTTAATACTATCTTTAGGGTATTTACAAAGAATAAACTTGTTTTCATCCACAAACTTTGTGTATAGTTGGAGAACAGTTACCATTTATTACAGGAAAGTACTCCTGTAGAAAACGACCAGCCAGAAGAGCTGTCTCAACAATAACAGAGATAGAAATGAACTGTCTAGAGAGAAATTTCCCTCATGTAAGGTACTGAGCTACATGAAATTTGTTCTGTGTTTTATTAATTTAAAATCTAAAGGGGTCATAGTGCATTTAATAAGAGCCCAGATAGTTGTACTGCTCTTGAGTTATAGCATTTTTGCTAATGTAAAAACAGAAATATAAAGCATGTAGGAAATAGCCCAGATTTGAAGATGAGGAAAATGTCAGCACAGAATCATGCCCATGCTTCCATTTCAAGCTGAGCCATGGCATTAGCCTGTGAACCTCAGTTCTCAACTTCATTGCCCCTGTATCTAGATCCCTCCTTCCACCAGCAGGCTGCTAATAGCATTGTTGTCAAAGAAGAAACACTCTTATATCATCTGCAGTCTTTTTGGAATGGATTCTATAAAAGTAAATAGAAGATAAACATGACTGAAGTTATTCTGTTTCTTTCCTCAAATTATTCAGACAGTGCCAATGACCCAAGCAACAAAAGACTGCTCACTGTCAGTTGCAATCAGCAGGGAAAGATACACTCTGGAGAGTTATTTAGCATAGAAACATATCTCATGCTTCATATTCCAACATTTCTAGCCAAGCTAGAAAGGGATTTTTAAGACTACCTGAGATTTCAGCAACACAAATTCCACTGAAACTAATTGGACCTTTCCTTCAAGTTGCTTTTCACTCTCCTCAGGAAGTCTAAGGCATTCTTTTCACCAGATTTGTACCTGGATTAAAAAAGTCTGCAGCATTTCCCAAGATACAATTAGATTTAGTAGCTTCCTTTACTGCCCAAATATCAGTACAATCTAGTAACCTGGAAAGACTTAGTCCAGATGCACCAGTTTTGTGCCCTGACAACTAAGCTGCCCTCAAGCATGAGGGAAGAATATGTTAACATCTATGTGAATGAAATCTCACTGCTACAGGCAATATATTTGGCTTATAACAAATACAGAGCATGATCACTAGGACATATTTGTGGAGTTCACACATATCTTGAACTGCTAGAAGTTACTGTAAGACATCTAACTGAAAAGATAAGCAAAGTAAAACCCTAGAATAAAAGATCTTTATATGAGTATTATTATTCTGTGTTTCCACTGCAGCTTCTCATTCTTTCCATTATTGTTTAAGCAATGACAAACCCTTTCACCTTAAAAACAACCAATGTGCTCTTTGAAATCATGTATAGGGGAGGGGAGATGCATGTATACATTTTTCTGATTTCAGTTTCCCATGACACCCACTTAGAAATTATTCCAGGACAGCCAACAAGGAGAGGTGCCATACTTGACCTCGTGCTCACCAACAGGGAAGGGCTGGTTGAAAATGTGATGCTCCAGGGAAGCCTTGGATGCAGTGATCATGAGGTGATACAATTTGAGATCCTCAGGACAGTGAGAAGAACATGCAGCAAACTCAATGCCCTGGACTTCAACAGAGCAGACTTTGGCCTCTTCAGGAACCTGCTTAGTAAGGTTCCATGGGATATAGCCCTANCCATGCAGCAAACTCAATGCCCTGGACTTCAACAGAGCAGACTTTGGCCTCTTCAGAAACCTGCTTAGTAAGGTTCCATG